>JAADXL010000547.1:0-22839 GCA_023337755.1 Pythium aristosporum | reverse complement strand
TATTGTGGCTTGTGCGAGTGCGCAGGCCTGCATTCCGATGTGTCAGCAGCGCAGTGGGTGCCGTGCGTTCTCGTGGTCGGGCTATCAGGGCGGCACGTGCTGGCTCAAGTCGGGCAAGGGAGCGACGAGCGCGAACTCCGGCGTGACGTCAGGAGTGGTGTGCTAAGGAATCGCATACGAGCCGTGAGCTGAATGATTGAAACTTCAAGGTTTCCAGTCAGCAAGCCCACTGCTTGTTGTCAGCATATTCACTGGACTGCATACATCGCATTTCACCTCAGTAAATAACACTTTGGTTTGGGTTGATGTTGTCGGTGCTTACAATCATAAAACCTGATACGGAACCCAAGTCAAGGGCGGAGTGGGTTCTAGTGACGGCAAATGGTGATGTTTTGAGATTGTTTCTTTGTCGCCAACGGCCGTGCTCTCTTCCATATGACAGCAGCAGTTCACGATTAGCAGCCGCGGATCGAAACCTATGCTGCACGCGGAAGCTTGGGACGGTGCCTTCACGCGCCGCATGAGACGTATCATCCGGGCGCATCCTATCCACACGCGTATCGTGCGGATTCCGTGGGGATATCAACGGGCCCGTGCTGTCGTGCGTGGAAGGCTCACGACGACTGGTTTGGGATTTGGAAATCCAGCCAAAAACCTACACACGATATGCGACGGACGGTACTCGCTGGCTCCAGTACCAGCCATCCCAGATCGTCTGCTTGCTCATACCGGTACATAACCGACACAATGGCCTGAGCATCGTCAGCAGCGAACGCAAGCAACCGTCCAGCCGATCGCGAGGAACCTACCAAAAACGCAGCTCCTGACGGGCATGGACGTACTAAATTTTTGGGCTCTGACGTGGCAGGTAACCAGGATGTGATGTTGGATGCAGACTGCTATAGAGCCAGCATGTTTGACAAACAATACTAGAGTCTGATGCAGAGTGGATGACACACTACGGTCGTTGGGCTGTTTGATATTGGTTGCGCATACCTGTTGCCCCGCTATTCGCTGTGTCTGGAATGTTCGGTGCCACGACGTGCGTTTGCGGCTTGCTGACTTTTGCAAACGTGGCTGACTCAAGTGGCACCATACAGTTCCGTACACCTCTTTAGAAATTCAGAAATGTCCGCTTGGTGGCTGCCATGGATTATCATTATGAACATCCATGGCTGACCGTAAGCACGTGTGGAACACAGACTGCATATGTATCGTATTATAGAGGCTACAGCTAGAGGAGCACACCTCGTAATGGACGTACCACGTATATCATCCATCACTTTCTACAGGTTTGGGATCTTCGTGTGACGATGCGACACCACACGAGACGAGCCACATGATCTTACACACGCCACAAGTCCACCACGTTTGTTCGTGCCGTGCACAGATATAATGGCTGGTTGGTGGCGACCTGATGAGTCATCAGACGAAGAGACGACGCTGCCTGATGCGCCATCGATGTTGTGAGCCTCGTTTAGAGGGAGGCTGGTGTTCAGCACAGCCACTCACCTCGAGCCAGCACTGTCTACTAGTCCAAAGAGCAAAGTGGATACTGGCTCTTCACTCATGGTCGGCGTCCGCCTGCCGTAGTACTCGCTCACTTACTTTCAAATCCACCCCCTTCGGTTCACGGTGAGGGTATCAAACACTCGATCACAGAAGACAATGACGCGGTCGCTTCTCACGCAACTGCTCCTGTTCGCGCTCGCGTTCATGAGCGCCCACGCTCAAGACGGCCTCAACTACGACAACGCCACGGATGTGGTCATGAGCGCCGGCGTGGTCCGTCGACTCGCCGACGGATCCGCGCCGGGGAACATCGCGGCCTGCTACACGCCGTTCCACAACTGGCAGTACCCGCTCAACGGCGGCGGCGCGGATGTGAATGCCATCCGTAACGCCATCGACGACGACTTTCGCATCATGAGCCAGTACTTTACCCACGTGCGTACGTTCTACGCCCAGCACTTCGGCATTGAGGTCGCGCCGATCGCCGCCAAGTATGGCATCAAGCTGTTCCTCGGTGTGTTCCTCACGAAGGAGTCATGGGGATCCGCGGAGGTGGACGCTGCCGTCAACGCCATCAACCAATATTCAGACACCGTCGAGGTCATTTCGGTCTGCAGTGAAAACATGGTCAACTTTGCGCAGCACAGCGGCGATATCCTGGACAAGATCAAGGAGATCAAGAACAAGGTTGGCGGTAACGCTGGACGCGTTAAGTACGCGACTGTGCAGCGCGTCAACGAGTTCCTCGATTCGAGATTCGACGGGGAAATGTGGAACCTCTACTACAACCTCGACATCCTCGGTGTCAACATCTACCCGTTCTTCAACAACGATTACGACGGCAACAGCCCGTCGAAGCTGCTTGACGACCAGTGGAAACTTGTTACCCAGAAGTTCCCTAACAAGATCGTGCTCACGGAGACGGGCTTCCCGACGGACGGAAAGCCATCCTCAATCTCCCCCAGGGTGATCCCAAGCTTGGATTCGTCGTTCAAGTACTACGAGGCCGTGGTGAACTGGAACCCTGCTGGATACCAGGCGCCAAAGTACTGGTTTCAGGCTTTCGACCGCCGTGTCGAGGATCCAGCAGCCAACCCCGACTTGGAGCGCTACTTTGGCTTCTTCACGACCCAGAAGAATCAGAAGCGAGACAGCTATCCGCGTGTCAAGGACGCGAGTGTGGCTCGCACCGCGTCGTCCTCGGGATCTACGTGCTCTATCGAGGAAGGCGTGGATTACAGCGGCAATGATATCGGGAACGCTCCGTCGTCGACCGCGGAGGGCTGTTTCTCCGTCTGCAACCAGTTTGGTGGTTGTGGGGCTTTCACGTGGACTGACTTCAGTGGCGGTACGTGCTGGCTGAAGTCGGCCAAGGGAGCTACTTCCTCTAACGGCCAGGCGCGGTCGGCTGTCACGTGCAGCTGCAACCTCGGCGGACTCGAGCCCGGCGTGGATTACACGGGCAACGACATTGGAAACGCCGCGGGAGCGAATGCACAGGCCTGCATTCCGATCTGTCAGCAGCACGGCGGGTGTGGCGCGTTCACGTGGTCGAGTTACAGCGGCGGCACGTGCTGGCTCAAGTCGGGCAAGGGAACGACAAACGCCAACGGAAGCGTGACGTCGGGCGTGGTGTGCTAGTGCTAACAAGACCCCCAACATGCGCACTCGATACGTTACCGGATCATAGAGGAGCTCACCAACTGTAGCCATATTGTCACCGTCATGTCATCAATACACCCTCATGGACCAATATTTCAGTCAATCATATTAATTCAGTACATTGTGCTCTTGTGACTCAGATTGTGACTCAGACATGCTTCTCGATCTGTCTGAGTCCATGTTGCAGTCATGCTGAGAAAAAAAAACCTAAAAGACCTCGTGAGAGAAGAACGAGAAGCTCAGCGGCGCCAGAACCACCGATGCAGGCCCCCGACGAAGTCTCGAGCGACATGCTCTTCCTGAGCTTGAACCAGGAGGCCACGTGCGCGGCTCTGCTACCACTTGGCTGTGTGTATGCTCTGGCGGTAAAGAACTGACGGATGTTGTCGTCCCTTGGAACCACAGATGCATCAGCGTGGGCACGAAGCGCGGGTTTGCCGTGTTCAACTGCGAGCCCTTCGGCAGGGTCTTCCAGGAGGATATTGGCGGCATCGGTATCGCAGAGATGCTCTACTGCACGAGCCTTGTCGCGCTCGTTGGCGCCGGCGACCAGGTACAGGAGCCATCCATCGTTTGGGATTCCATTCATCCTTTTTGACGGTTCAATCACACACCACAGCCAGCGTTCTCGCCGCGTCGACTGCGCATGTGGAACACCAAGACGAACGCCGCAATCTGCGACCTCAACTTCGTTACGGCTGTGCTCGCCGTACGCATGAACCGCCAGCGGCTCGTCGTTGTGCTGGAGCGCAAGATTTATATTTTCGATATCAACTCGATGAAGATCCTCGAGACGCTCGACACGTCACCGAACCCAAAGGCGCTGTGCGTGCTGTCGCCGCACGACAATGGCCACTTGGCGTTCCCGTCGGGTGCCGCGCCGGGCGAGATTGTCCTCTACGACGCCAACAACCTCAGCGTGCTCAACGCCTTCCAGGCGCACCGCACGGCGCCGGTCGCGATGGCGTTCAATTCGCAGGGCACACTTCTCGCGACAGCCTCGGAAGCGGTGTGTACAGTACGCGTGATTTGAACCTGGAGCACGTGGTGTGATATTAACCAACGGAGAATTGGTGTGCGATGTAGGGGACGCTGATTCGCGTGTTTGGAGTGCCCGGCGGCAAGAAGAAGGCGTCGTTTCGGAGAGGCTCGCGCGCCGCTCGCATCTACTGCTTGGCGTTTAACGAAGACTCGACGATTCTATGTGCGTCGAGCGACACTGGAACGATCCATTTCTTCTCACTGACCGGCTCGGAGACGTCGGCGACGGGGAGCTTTGGGCACTTCACGCCGCTGGCGTCGACACTCTCCATGGCGACGGCGTCGTTGAGTAATCTGGCAACGACGGGGGGCACTGCTGGTGGAGGGTCCTCTAGCTCGACACCTACGAGCGGGTTGCTGCCGGCAAGTCCCCAACTGTTGCCCAAGCAAGCCAGCGGCGCACCACCGCCTCGTGCTGCCCGCAGCGCAAGCGGACCAAACTTGGATGACGTGGCGGGCGCTGTGTCTGCATATTTGCCGAGCTCCATGAAGGGCATCGCCGAAGGCACTCGTGATTTTGCCTACGTAAGAACGCTAGAAATGCTTCGCTCGAGTCTGTACTAACATGCGCCACGATGTGTAGGCTCGTCTGCGGTCTAGTGGCATCCCCAATCTATGCGCTGTGCATGGGCCAAAAGACTCGAGTAATCCTACCGTGCAGTTGTACGTCGCGACGACTGACGGCTTTTTCTATGAGTATTCGCTCAATCTGAACGTTGGTGGCGAGTGCAAGCTCGAGCGTGTACGTGGTTGGCAACGGAGAGGGACTGCATCATTTTGGTTCTATCACCGCTCGTTCATTGCGCCACATAGGAAAATGTGCTGCGCGACTCGGCCTCGGAAGAGATCCAAGCCATCTATCTCACATAGCCTTCCAGTGACCTGCTGCGTAACGTGTGAATAAGTGATATGGCAAGCAGCACGACGTCGCGACGCGTACCGATAGGAGACAGAAAGCGAAAAGAAATCACCAAGGAATTGACTGCTGGTAAGGCTGGATACAGTGTCTCAAAATCCTGCGACTGACGCATACCTCAGACGACCCGAGTGAAGTAACCGCTCCCAGCGAAGATCTTATTCTTAGCGATACCAGGCCCCCGTGTAGCCCTTCACCCGCAGACGACAAAAGCATTTGCTCCATCATCCGAGATTGCAACAATGATTGACGATGGCACTGAAGACGAGGTCGCGGCCTCGCTGGCTCGGTTGCGCATGTTCTTGGCTCCCCATCAGCCAGCCGGAAGCTCTTCGGAAGTTGACCACCAGCCTCTGAGCGTGACTGATGCGGACATCGACCGTGCAACCGGCGAACACTCGACGGTCTTCGACGACGAAAATGGAGACAACAGTGACGGTCTCTGCGGCGATCTGCCCCCACTCACCGAGCAGCTCTCGCCTGCTG
The DNA here is from genome assembly GCA_023337755.1 of Pythium aristosporum. Taxonomy (NCBI): domain Eukaryota; phylum Oomycota; class Peronosporomycetes; order Pythiales; family Pythiaceae; genus Pythium; species Pythium aristosporum. The sequence goes on along the minus strand of JAADXL010000547.1, from coordinate 17,222 downwards.
GAGAAAATGACATGGGTTCTCTCCACGCTGGAGCGCGTGAGGAAGAGGTGCCGGTTGCGATAACCCACCTTGAGTCCGAGTCACGCGAGATCGAATCGTCGCCACATGATAAAGCCGATTCCTCTCAACCGTTGGGACCTCCGACTGGCGCCGTCTCGACTGTCAGCCCGATCAGCTCACTCAGTAAGGAGTACTCGAGAGTGAGGTATTTGCTGCAGTGTTCGCTTCCCAGCTACTCTATTCATGACGATATGGTCATGTGGGATATGAGAAATCCTGCGCTTGCCACACAGTATGAGGCGCACGCCAGCGGATTGCTGGAGCTTGACTCGTGGGTCGACGTCGACAAACTCAGTGCTGCAATGAGCGACAAGCATTGCGACGACAAAACGGCACAAGCATACCGTAACTACGACAGGATCAAGAAATTTGCGACCGGAGCGATTGCGATCGACCCTACGACTTCCAAGAAAGGCAGAAAGCAGCTAGTGCTGTGTAAGATCGCGGTTGGGCAATCCATGGCGATCGAGAGAGAAGAAGATGCGGCAACAGTCATACTGCCGCCTGGATACCACAGTTTCTACGTTCTCCCCAAGGCCGACAGCATCGAAAGCGAGCAGCCCAAGTATCACCACGAATACATCCTTCGTGACGCGCTCCAGATTCTCCCGCAGTATCTCGTGCGATTTTCCTACAGTGTTGCGGAACCGAAGGCGTCCCACGCATGTGCGCTGTGTGAGAAGCAGTCAGCAACACTTTTCTGCAAGGCATGCGACGCAGAGCTATGCGCAGATTGTGACAATGAAGTTCACTCGGCCAATAAGCTCGTCGAACGCCACAAGCGAACAGCACTCCGCGAGCAACCTCTTGAAAGCCTGCCGACCGCAGGAAAGTCGCGCCGTCGCAGCACTACCCAGACTCCAGAGACCAACCAAGGTGCCGCGTGGGAACAACTGTCGGAAGGCGAAGTCAATATCGTTGTGGGCAGGCAGGTTGAAGAAAGCATGGCGGATATCCAAGCGACGTGTCGGTTTCACGACGGGAAGAAGATCGAGTTTTACTGCCCTGTTTGCGCGACTCCAGTGTGTGTGACCTGCAAGATGGTGGGCGATCACTCCATCGGGGACAAGGGAACGCATCGCCTCTTGGCCATTAGCGACGCCTATGAGCAATGCCTCCGCGAGTCGTTTAAGAGCGATCCGCTCGTCGACTCGCGCAGATCCGTGATTGAGAACAAACTCGCGCTCGTGGCCCAGTGGGAAAAGGACATCGAGCGAAATCGTGAGCAAGTCGAAGCGGCCATACGACTGCAGTACGAGCAAGCTCTCGCCAGCCTCGACAGTGAAGCCAAGAAGAAGACGAGTATTTTAAAGGGAGAATCCCTTGAGTTCAATCGCCAGCTGGAGCAGATCCAGTGGTTGGACGAATGTCTTGACGAGCACCGCTTGTCAAGCTCCGTCGTCGAGTTCCTGTCAATGTGGAACCAGCACAAGCTTTTGCGTGCTGAGCAGCGTGACTTCCCTGTGCCCTCTCAGATGCCAATGGATGGCGGCCAAGTCAAGGCTGATCTGCAGCTTCTGGGGAACCTTCATGTTGTGGCGGCCGAGCAAGCGATCCCGCGGCTCTCGTTCACGGGGAGCGATTTCGGTGATTTGTGTCATGCCGATGATCGCTATGGATCGCTGTCTCCGCGCGGGTCAATCGATCCCATTTCATCTCCACCAGCGTCCGTGCGTCGTCCATCCGACAATGACATTCGCCGCAAGCTGCTCAGCATGCGCTCGGTGGAAAAGCGAGCCCAAGACGGCGCTTCAACGCCGTCGCCCAACAAGGCACTCGCGGGGATGGGAACACTATCGCCTGAGGGGAGGAAAATGATGGAAGAGATTCGAAACGATCTATTCGCGCGGCGAACTGGGCGGTCGAGCTCAGGGTCCATGTCGCCTTCCATGGTCTCGCCTCTTCGGAGTCCGACACTGAACACGTCCCTACACACCCTCTCGATCCAGCCAGGGACACTCGCCATGCCCGTGAGTAGCACAATCTCTGCTCCACTAAAGCCACGCACGAGCACGGCTGCGTGGACAGCACTGCTTCGCCACGAACTCGCGGCGTCCAAAGAGAGCTCGGTCTCTCGCTGATACTTAGCCCACATGGCTACATTTTCAGTCCACTGAATCAAACACATATCCAGAATCAACTCATTGTTTCCATAAATTACAAAAAGCACTATGCGGATTATGGACGCCAATCCCATAGACGAACTCCATGACGAGAGGAGGCGCCCATCGGCGCGCCCCGCACGGCGCTGACGAAGAGCGATCCGGCACCGTTCGTGGTCACTCAAGCGGGCGAGGACGGAGTACGAACAGCTCACGAGGCCAGCGCGACGAAACCACGCGTTTTGAGCGCTCAGCGTCCTCTGGAAGCAGCCGCAAGCAAGTTAACCCATCGCGGGCGTCGAGCAGTGGACGTGGACGTCGAAGCCATAGACAGCCATCGCACGGCCGTGGACACCAGACCAAACGGCCGCCATTGCGTTGCTTTATCCATTTGCTGCCGGAAGATATCGTCGCGCAGTCGCTGCTGCCGTTCCTCGTGTGGCACGAGACCAGCGCGCTGGGGTGCGTCAGCAAACTGTACAGTGTTGTGGTTTCCCACGCGAGGGACCAGCACGTGCAATGGGAGACGACGTCGTTCGCTGGGGACAGTGCGCGTGAGTGTCTTCGTGCCATGGCTGCCCAGCTTGGCCGTGGTGCCAGGGGCGCGCTTCGCTTTGCACCGACGTTTGCGATGGCCACGCTGGCGTTTGCAAACGCACCGGACGCTCGCCACACGCAATCTGTCTGGAGCGAGCTCGTGGACACTGTCGTTGCGGCGGATGTGCTTCCGGTCGGGTGTGCATTGGTCGGGATGCTGGACGGCGGTCTCAGTGTCCCCACCGACGGAGAGGACGCGTCGACAGCCTCAGTGGTGCTGACGATTTCCGTCGGCAACTTGGCGCAGACCGTGGTAGAGACAGCGGCGTTTGACCGCAAGGCGTTGCGATGGTCGGCCAGCGGCCTGACAGAAGAACTCGCGTGTCCGTTTGAGACCGAGAACTCAAGTGACGAGGACAAGACGTCGCTCTTAGTGTGGAGTACGAGCGCCAAGCCCGCGCAGGTGTTGCTGTCGCTCGCAAAGCAGTGGTTTCCGAACGCACCACTGGCCGGTGGGGTCGTCGCACGAGCAGACCATGCACCACCTCTGATGACGTTCAAGAGAGCGGCGAACTCCTCCGAGCGGAATGTCAAGATCAAAGCACAGAGGAAAATAAGGACCGCGACCCACGTGCCCCATGGCGTGCTCTCGTTTCCGTCGGCGATTCTCGTACGATTCCAGGGCAAGACGAGTATCCGAACGCTCGATCTGTGCCTGGATCGCCCTTTGACGCCGATCCTCAGGAATGAAGAACTAACGCCTGTGGACGACGTTGCGTTCTTGGGGCTCGACATCCGCACGTACGCAGTGTCCCTTGTGGACGAGACAGTCGGGGAATCGAATACTCATTCATTGTGGGCAGCAGTCAGTCGTTACGCGCAACAAGAACATCCAGACGCCGCGGTTGGAAGCATGAATCTCCTGTCATCCACAACGGCAGACGCGCTTCGAAGAACGATTGGCCCGCACTCGGATCGTCTTGACTGGAAAGACGGCGTGGCGGACTCTATCTGCTCAATGCCGCTGCACATCGATCGTCTCGGGCTGATGACTATCAATGACCATTGGCATGTGGGCCAATACGGGGTTGTGACGGTGCGTCAACAAACTCAAGAGCTCGTCCCAGCCATCGAGCGGCAGGTCGAGCAACTGTTCCAAGCTGTCCGCCGAGCGAGAGAACGACCACTGGCTTCAATCGTTCTCTGCTCCAATCACTTTGACGACGAATCCCGCGCGCCCATTTTGCGGGTGCTTCGACACGGCCTGAGTAATATCCCCGTCTCCGTGGACGGCGAATTTGGACCGATCGGCATCCCCCACGAGGCCCGGATAAATCCCGTCCAGTTACAAACGAGAACAGTCTGCGGTTTTGTGCTGTGCCACTCGTCTGAGCTGTAAATGTTGGAACCAGCATCTTGCTTGGCCGTTCGACGCGCATCGTGATGACTTCCCGGCGTGGAGTTTGACCAATTCGGTGTGTCCAGCCTCGCTTCAAATTCAACCGATCAAATTATTCCAATGTATGGCCATCCACGATGACGCCGAAACTGTCGCATCATGAAGACGAGGGCAACCGTAAGCGGACTGTGAGAGTGAAAGACCAGCACGACGCCAGCCCAGATCATGCCGTCGACGGTTTATGTCAGATCGCTCGAGAACAGGACGCCCGCTGAATCCTATACAAGACAACGACTGAAGGTGACAGTCGACGTGATCGCTAGTGGATTCCCCGAATAACGGAATCGAACGACGTTAATAGAGCTCGAAGAAGGAGCCGTGAAGAGCAGCAAGAGAACGACACTGTTCATGGTCGTCAGTGCGAGTGCAATTATCATACCGATCGATTTTGGTAAAATCTTTTTGGCGAGCGGGAGCAGCATCTCTGCTCCTCATAGGATTGTCGTGCACTCTTGAGCCACTGGAGATTCAGTTGCTCCTGCACTTGTCATCGGCTTCGTCACGTTCCACCTGGTTTCAATGTGTATCATCGTGTCTTGTGTGGACGTGTTTCGCGCTCCACAGCATGCGCGCGCATCCGCAGCCGTGTCCACAGACATCCTTATATCACACGGCGGTACGTCCAAACGTCTCCACACGCGCACACACGGTCAAACACGCTCACGTACAGTCCCGTACGGCCACACACACAGTCGGGCCACCGCGTTCACTTCGTGCGGATCATCAGCGTCGCCAAGAAAGACACCTTCACCACACTACGTTAGTCTTGGCTGCTGGCGAGGGGGCACTGATCGTCTCAGGCGTCTTCGTATCTCTTCCCTACAGGTGACGGCTAAAGAGGCCGATGAGCGAGGCCGTCGGGGTCACTGATGGAACCCGCGGCGGTTGTTGCGTTGGTGAGTGCGCGGTGGCTTCGAGCCAAAGCATCGAGCCCAGCATCACCACCAGCTCGATACACTATATACAGCCCAGTGCCAGTCACAAGATAGGCAAAAGCTCTCGTATATTATTGGTCTACGTCTCCCGTTCCCTCACTGTGGACTTCTTGGCCGACTTGCTATGATCGAGATCAAGTCGGATGTGGTAAACGCCGTGACAGACAGCACTACTAAGTGATCGGGAGGCCCTCAGCGACGATGGCTCAACTATCGACAGTGGCGATCGTTCCACATCCGTCGACATCACATTCGTCTCCACTCTGGGTGTATCAAGTTCAACCTGCCCATGAACTACCGACGCTGGATCTCTCCATCACGCTCAAGTCCCATTTTCTCAGCGCCGCCGCTCGTCAGCGGTTCGACCGAGCGATGCGCTACCGCCGGGACCTCATGCTCATAGCGTACGGTTGTACGACGCTGCTGTACATTGTTGTCATGGTCACGCCGCCTCGAATTGCACAAGGTCTTTCCGCTGTCGGCTTGCTGCTGTCGCTTCCTGGCATGCTCTTCATCATGAGCGCGCTACGATACGACGCCATCCGCGTGCTTCTCCCGACCTTCGATTGTATCTTCTTCGACACGATCGTATCCTCGACTCTGGTCGTGTTAATGGTCATGCTCCGCGACGCGCGCGTGCTGATGGTCGTGCAGGGGCTCGTCGCGTACCAGATGAACATCTTTGTTGACGCCAACATCCAGGCGCTCCGGCGCGTCGCACTCGTCAATGTGTTCGCGATGCTCAACTCGGTGTTTGTCGGGATGTGCATTACAATGGGGGTCACGCCACAACTCCACGATTTTGTCCTTGCGGATTTTGGGTCCCACAAGCTCGACGCGCGCACGTTCGTGACGAACGGATTCATTACGGTCATCGCGATCATGGTGCGCAACACGTTCCGGAAAAAGGCCCTGCTTTTCAAGCGCTCGACTGGAGCCATCGTCGACTGCGTGAGCTACCGGTGCCATTTGAAGATCGAGCCGTTCACATCTCCACCGCAACAGACGGCACGTCCAAATCCTTCCAACGCGGCCGTCGAAAGCTCTGGTGTGCCTCCAACCCCAGTCCACATCCAGACGATGCGATACGTCGGGAGTCTGCCGCTGATCAATGCAAGTTGCGTAGTCATGCCACGATTCTTCGCCTGCCTGATGGAGCCCACACATGCACGTGTCAAGTCTGTGCTCTTCCAGGCACTCGGGTTCTCGTCGGCATCGCTAGTAATCGGTGTGGGGACCTACATATTCGCCAACCACGAGCGCCTGGGCGACTATTCCTTGAACGAAGACGACATCGACGACAACCTCGTCCACGATCAGCGTGTTCAACATGTCATTATTGCCGCAGTTGGGATGATGTGTCTCTACGCGGTTACGTGTTTGGCGTTGTGTCAATGTAAACTTCTGCGAGCGATCGCGACGTCGTTTGATTTCATCTTTCTCTCGACACAGCTCACATTCGTCCATGTCGCGACGGCCGATTTCTTCCGCTGGAACCGCTTGACTCTGCTGCTCGTGGCCACTTGGCTTTGGAGCCACTGGGTCTTTTGCGTCGACGCCCTCACACCGGTCGTTCGTGATCGCATCGGGATTGGGCAGTTATTTATCAAGATGGTCATGGCAGCACTGGTCACGGCCACGGGTGTTCTTAACCACCTGCTGCTCTACTCAGACGGCATCATCCGCATTTACGACCGCCTGCTGTGGAAAGGCACGCTGCTGGGCCGGACCGTCGAGTTCCGCTTGCTGGCTTCGTTCTATAGCACGTACGTGACCGTCATGGCGTGGGCATTGCGGTTGCTCTGGCGTATTGTCACGGCGAAACGGAACGAGTTGGTCTTGCTCGACGGCGCTGTCGCGTACAATAACTACTTAAGGCAGCCGACGGCAAAGATCTCGAGTCGGCTCGCCAGCTGGCTTGTGAAGCCCCATGCTGTCGCCACACACACGAACGGCGGCGCATTAATCGCCGTCAAGCAGACGCCTTCTTCAACTTAAAGGGCGGCCAAGATGGGTTCCTCCACCGCCACTGGGCTGGATTGACGGCGCTCCAGGAAAACCGACGCTGAGCCTTCTCGCTTGCAGTGAATCCGTGGTCTGGCTCGGTCAGACAATAATTTATGGTCGTCTTGTCGCTTGCAAGGTGAATCGAGATACGACGTATTGGTGATTCGTTGTCGAAGCACGACCAAACCATTTGAATCCGTTCGGACACCTCGGCGACCTGACTAATGGGGGCTATCACGTGTAGCGGGGCCGCTTGGCCGAGTACTTCCAACGCCCCCATTTCGAAGCTCGACTGGCGAGATCATCGTGGTCAAGCTCATGTAGAACACGGAACGCCCGCTTCGCTTCCTCCACGATAACAGGCGGCGCCGTCTTGGGAGCCTTTGCTCGCACCGACCTGTACAACTCTTCTGGAATCCGCAGCCGATGTTGACGGTAGATCTGGACGAGTTCTGGGAAAATTGCAGCGTCCCGAGCGTTCACATACATCACCGATGCGCCGAGATTCGACCCGCCGCCATCAGCAACCCCATGGACGCCACGACCCACACGCCCGGCGATATGCACGTACTCGGCCGTGGTCTTCGGGGCATCGAACACGACGACTAAGTCCACAGTCAGCAAGTCAATGCCGCGCCCCAGCACATTGGTCGTGACCAAAACGTGGACACGTTCGTCCACGAAATCCTCGAGGATTTGGAGCCGCTCTTGTTGCGACTTGCCTGCGTGGAAGCTTCTGGCGTGGAGAAATCGGTGTTGTTTCTCGATGGCCTGGGCGAGCATGTCGGCGCCAGCCCTAGAGTCGACGAACACCAGCTGCAAAACATATTGTACATGAGAAACAACTCGTTCACAGCCCACTTGACGACAACGTACCGTCTGCCTCGCTCCTCGTTCTTGTAGCATGTGAAACAGCTCGGTCTTCTTGTCATTTTCTTCGAGCCACCGTAGGGAATGATCCACGTTGGCGTGAAGTGTGAATGCGCTACCCACATCACTCCAATTCACACAAGAATCATCACCAACACGAATGCAGACGTACGAAGCCGGCCGAGACCCCAGACAACTCGAAACAACTTGTTCGACTTGCTTGGAGATTGTCGCGCTCGAGAAAATGAACTGCACCCTGTCCGCCGAGCTGAGTAGCGACCCCAAAATCTGCGTGACGGCGTCTCGGAAGCCGACGCTGAGCATCATATCAACTTCGTCCACGACGCAGCACCGCACGTGATCCAGCAGCTCGTCCAAACCGTTGCAGTCGTCACTGTGATGGACCAGAATATCCACGAGGCGACCGGGCGTGGCTACAACCAGTTGCACGCCCAGCTGCAGGCGATGCAACTGCGGTGGCATCGGCAGGCCACCGACGACGAGCGCCGTTTTCATCTTCTGGATGCCCTTCATGAAGACCTTGGCGGCGTCTTCGATCTGGATCGCGAGTTCTCGAATGGGAGCGAGCACTAGTCCGAGCGGCACGGACTTCTCCATGTCGAACCGTGTTTCCAGGATTTGGACGACCAGCGGAAGCAGAAATGCCACAGTTTTTCCCGTCCCAGTCGGCGCACTGACCAGCACGTGGGCGCCGGTCAACGCGACGGGGATCGTCTGCATCTGCACGGGCGTCGGGTGCACCAGGCCGCTCTTGGCAATGTTGCTTCTCAGCTCGGCCGGCAGCGACTCGAAGGAATCGCACAGTGGCGGCATCGCATTTGGCGGCACATTTCCAGCAACATCCACGTGGATCTTCAGTCGCTTACAGATTTCGAGTGTGACTAGCTGTGCGTCTCCAACGGGGTCGCGTGCCTCGTGGTCACTTCCGGTTGTTGGCGCCATCCGCTTCACAGAGCCACGGGAACTTCCGTCGGTCGTTGGTGCTGGTGCTGCAGTCGACTCGTCCACACCCTCCCCTGCTTGCTGTTTCTGGTGGTTGCGCGTGCAGATATCGCGGCATTCCAGACTACAGACGTCGTCGTCCGTGGCATCACAAATGTACTCGCCGTATCGTCCGCAAATCTAACCCATACACAGACCGCCTCCTCGTTAAAACCGCGTCACACGTGGCCGAAAGACCGATCCTTTAGTTGCTGACACGTACTACGCATGTCTGCTCGCCCGGCTCCGCGGCGCGCTGATGCGCAGCGAGACGAATGACATCGCCGCCGTCCAAGTCCGCCATTGTTGGTTTCCCTGTGGTGGTCAGGTGATTGACTCAACCTAGCCTAGCCTAATTAACGGTAGTCTGCCGCACCAGACATGGGACATTCCAAAATTTGGAATGTATTTAATAAAATCTGGTGCAACGGACCTGCACGTAGGGATCCGTGACCTCCACGCTCCATGCCTGGCGCTCTGGCAAAAGTTGGTATGTCATATAAGTTACAGTTGAGTCCACGAGTCCATGTATGGCGTCTGCCGGCTTGCGGCTCCTGCCCTCGCGGCGCCCCACATCTGTGGTCGCCTTGAGGTATCCTTCTTGGTGAGCCGCAGCGCCTTTCTCGCGTCGCCGATGACACAAAATCGTACGCTACGCTCTATGCAGTCTTGGTCATTTGGGGAGTGCGAGACGACAGCGACGGCGACTGTGAGAACGTGCGTTCCGCAGGGGACATGTGCATGGCGAGCGGTAGGTCTTCTTCCGAGTCGGACAGCTCATAGTAGGATCGTTCTCTTGCGGTCGTGTCCTGAACGGTCGCATCGGCAATATGCAGGGAGCCCTTCGTGTAAAGCACGTAGAAGCCGACCGTGAAGAGTGCGTACAGGCCCGCTACACAGACGTGGAAGTGCACGTTAGTCCATGCGTCGTTCTAGGTCTCTGCCGACAGGATGATTTCCACACACACCTGCTTCGAAAACCGAGTTCGCCGTGGTCTTGGGCTTCTTCGCGTTGTGCACAAACTCGGGTTGAAGCTTGAGCAGTGCGCCAACGATCGTCTGGATTAATCGCACAAATGGATATTAATCTCTATCCATCAGCACCAAACTCGCCAGCAAATCCCAGCGCCGCATACACACCAGGAATATGAATCCTGAGAAGCAGAAGATCATGCCAAAGAGGAACTCTGCAGCAGCAGCACAGAGAAAATCGCCGTGAGCTTCTCAAAAACGAACAGCTCATTTGTGTATGGCGTTCTTACTCCCGCTCTTGGCCATTTTTGGTCGCTCTTTCGCGGTGATGGGGTGGTCTGGTACGTTAGCGGAGGATTCGCGAATGCAGAGACCAAGCGCCGTGTCGCTGGCGCGCTCGCGGCGTCTGCTTCTCTTCCTAGTAGTGTAGGCGCGCGGGGACAGTGGTCCCTCGCCGATGCGTTTTTAGGTGAGCGACTCTCGAGGGAGAAAAAGGATCGGCAACTCTCTCTAGTAGAGCCGTAACTCTCTCTATGGAAGAGCTGGTACCTCGCGCAGAATTGGCCTCGACATGCCACTCTGTGCGATTTCATTGGCTATAATTGTAAAAAGGTTCTTGATTGGTTGAAAATAGATGTTGAAGGACATCCACATGTGGTCGCGTGTCTTTGTGGATTCGGGGTGAAGCCATTATTGCCTGTAATCGAAAGGCTGGAGATCTCGACGATTGGGGGTGAGTCCCCATGCCTGGTCCATCACGGGGGAACCAGACACGTGCGTTCCTATGCACCCTGCTTGGTGGTCAAGGAGATTCCGGCAGTGGGACCGGGGCAGGAATCTCCAAGCAGGATGCACACTACCTACCGGTACCGGTACAGCACGTCGGTACCGGTAGGAGTCACGCATTTGATGAGATCGGCTTACAGTAGCCGTGCTACTGCAGTGGATGTGCAATGGCATATCCATACCCATGTACGATATCGGATCGCGGGCGAAGCAAAGCTATCCGTCTGCCGTTGGCTTGTTCAGGGTCATGGCTCACCATTCTCAGGCATCTGCCGTGAAGTCATCCCTTTGCTTTAGTGTAGCACTCGATGAACTCTACTTTTGGACTTACAAAGACTCACGGTGGTCTCTAGTCCGCTGTCTTGAGCAACCATAGCTCCAAGTCCTGGAGACAGAGTGCGTTTAGCAGCGTGAGTACCCGTCGGGTAGGTAGGCCCTGGCCTGGCCAAAGAATGGTGGTGGTCTTCGTGTCCATAGCGTCGGCAATGGTGTTTTGCTCGGAAATTATACCTCCCCCCCGATTTGGAGAGAGTCGGCTGTGCGGAGATCTTGCCGGTATAAAGCCTGAGGGTGGCGTGCTTTTGGTGACGGAAGAATGAGAGGAGGGAATTGTTGTCTCCCACCACTTTGAGTCGAGCGCTCTGAGGCGCCGAAGTTTGGCCATCGCGTGAGTTCCGCTTGGTCGCCAGGTTCAGCATTGAGCCCGGACCACATTGGCTGATCCCGACTCGACCACGACAGAGCTGAAAGGGGCCCTCGCCCAACACGAACATTGTACTCCGTGCAATACAGTCAACTGCGCTCCTGAGCGCATATCTGGATACATAGACTGCCAGAGGTTTATTCGGTTTCATTGGAAGCACTGAGCCCATCATCCTTGTGTCAATGTCCAGTCAGTAAGATGCTTCTTCGAGAGACTGCTGCAGCTGTCTTCATGGGATGCCAAAGTTATGTTATTGCAGGTCACTCAGTGGAACCTGTGCGCTTCGGGGCGAGATTGACTGAACAGTACTGCAATGGGTTCCTCCCGGTGGACCTTCACTCACTCACGCAGGATCAAGGTCTCCGTGAGCTCCTCGAAGAACCGCCGAATTCCACGATGGACTCGGCCGTCTATTTTGCGTCCTTCAGCTGCGTCAGTCCGCAATCTTCTTCTCAAGACGCACACCAACTCCAAGACCCTAACTACCATGACCGACTCGGCGCCTCGCACGATCAAAGCATACGCCTCCTACGAGGCGGGCCTGACAGTCAAGCCGTACGAGTACACGTCGCGCGTGCTCGGTGACGACGACGTCGAGATCGCCATCTCGCACTGCGGTATCTGCGGCTCGGATCTCCACACGATCTCGGGCGGCTGGGGCGACGCTTACTGGCCGGTCGTCCCGGGCCACGAGATTGTGGGCACAGTCACCAAGCGCGGCGCCAGTGTCACGGAGCTCGCACTTGGCGACCGCGTCGGCGTCGGTGCCATGGTCCTCGCCTGTCTGGACAAGACCAAGTGCTCGGCGTGCGCAGGCGACTGCGATCCGCTTTGTAAGGAGTGTGTGCACACGTACAACGATGTCTACAACGATGGTGAAAAGTCGTACGGCGGCTATGCTGAGCACGTACGCGTCAGCTCCAAGTACGCATTCAAGATCCCGGACGCGATTCCATCGGACCTCGCGGCGCCGCTGCTTTGCGCTGGCGTGACGGTCTACACGCCCCTCAAGGAGTACGTCCAGCCAGGCATGCGCGTGGGGGTCGTTGGCATTGGCGGTCTCGGCCATTTGGGAGTGCAGTTTGCGAAGGCGTTGGGCGCCACACCTGTTGCGTTTTCGCACTCGGCGAACAAGGAGCAGGAGGCTCGTAGCCTCGGAGCCGAGGACTTTGTTGTGCTCGGCGACGCCGCTCAGGTCGCCAAGGCCGCGCGATCGGTCGACGTGCTTCTCGTGACGGCCAACGGCAAGAACCAACCGTTTGATACATACATCAGCTTTGTCAAGATCGGCGGCAAGGTCGTGCTGGTTGGAGCCCCTGAGGACAATATCGTGATTGCGCCGTTCTCGCTCATTGGCAGCAAGGTGTCGGTGGTCGGCAGCAACATTGGTGGCATCAAGGACACCAAGGACATGCTCGAGCTCGCTGCGGCCAAGGGCGTACGACCCATCATCCAGAAGTTGCCCATGAGCGAGGCGAACGCCGGCATTAAGCAAGTGGAGCAGGGCAAGGCGCGCTTCCGCGTCGTGCTCGAGAACTGAGCGACGTCAGCGGCGCATGCAGATGAAGAGAAGAGAATGTGTGTTGAGTGACTGGGCTTGGCACTGCGTCAGGTTGGTTGTACAGAGAATGAGATGCGGTGCAAGCGCAGCCCAGATGAGAAGAGAAGAAAAAGAAATGATTGAGTAGGAACCAGTGTGTCTCGTGGTCTTCAACCCTCCAGATTGTTGAACGAAGGCTTCTTGACAGCGAAACGGCGCCACACGCATCTCCTCGCGTTCAAAGGATCCATTCGCAAGCTTGCAGGGCAGTCTTGATGGGAACAACTCAGCTGGCACGCGCAAGGCGCTGACCAAAGTGCAGAAAGTGGTGCAGCAGGACGCCCCGTGCTGCTGCACTTGATTCCGATCCTCGTGCAGCTTCCGCTGCCGCTGGTCATTGGGTTCCTCGCATCGAGCGAGGACCCCACGTACGCCAGCTCATCGATTGCACTATACTACGTGAGACTAATGTCTTGCGCCTTGTCATGCAACATCCGATATGGTGCTGCTGGTGCTGTATATCCCACGACAGGGCTCTCAACAGCAGGCGCCGCGCGTGCGGCAATGCGCTCGATGCTCTTCCTTTTGCAGAATAATGAACAATAACGAACGAGGCTGCGGAACGCGAGTCGCTCCGGCCAAGTGACGGAGACCTTCATTCCCGCCACTGCTGGAGAAACATAAACTGTACGGTATTACATGCTCAGGAGGGCCACAATGAAGGTCTCACCATGGAAGAGACACGATAGAAAGGGTGATTCGAAGTCGGTTTTGGTTCCCACGGGTTTTGAAGGACTGCGGCACCAAAGGCAGCAATGTCACAGAAGCTCCATTGCTGGTCGCTGTGTGCAGTTCAAGGCTGCATGGCTTTCCATGGCACACATTTGGGAGAAGTCGACTTGGCGTCCATGGTTCTGCCCCATGTTTCTGAGCCTTGCAAAAGCGATGCCCAGGTGGCCTAGAAAGCAAGGGAATCCGGATCGCAGTGTTTCTTTCATACGGTACTCGCTGCGGGGATTTGTCCAGTCACGTCCACCCGACAGTCCGATGGCCAAGGACTCCTCGAAGGAGCCGGAAGAGACCGAGTTCTCTGCGGATCATCAAGATTAGTCTGCTTTGGTTCTCGTGATATCCAGAATGACAGTACATTTTAAACTACTTATAAAAGGCACCTCATTATATTTATATAGATAGGTTATCCGTTTTGGAAACACTAATCACATCTAAATAAAGAAGCATAGTTATTTTATTTACCATATATTAGAGGTAAGAGGAAGTGACCCAATAATAGGTGCTGACCGGTATTGAGAGTGCACAATTTGACATGGTGACGGTCGGACTGTGTGATCATTCGTACTTCAAGTAGGACCACTGTATCACACTGCATGAAGACGGTCGCTGCTACTGTCGCCATCAGCATTCCGTGCAGTCTCTACCAGCGGACCACCCGTCGTGCCTGCATGAGGTCCTTGAAGAACCAGAGGATGTTCACGCCCGCAGCCGATGAACTTGGCCATCTATTTCGCGTCCTGAATCTGCCACACGTCAGTGTCATTCCGCAATCTTCTCCCCAAGACGCACAACAACTCCAAGACCCTAACTACCATGACCGACTCGGCGCCTCGCACGATCAAAGCATACGCCGCCTACGAGGCGGGCCTGACAGTCAAGCCGTTCGAGTACAAGTCGCGTGTGCTCGGTGACGACGACGTCGAGATCGCCATCTCGCACTGCGGTATCTGCGGCTCAGATCTCCACATGATCTCGGGCGGCTGGGGCGGCGCCAACTGGCCGGTCGTCCCGGGCCACGAGATTGTGGGCACAGTCACCAAGCGCGGCGCCAGTGTCACAGACCTCGCTGTAGGCGACCGCGTCGGCGTTGGTGCCATGGTCCACGCCTGCCTCGACAAGGCCACTTGCTCGGCGTGCGCGAGCAACTGCGAGCCGCTCTGTAAGCAGAGTGTGCAAACGTACGGCGGAGTATACAGTGACGGCGAAAAATCGTACGGCGGCTACGCCGAGCACGTGCGCGTCAGCTCCAAGTACGCATTCAAGATCCCGGACGCGATCCCGTCGGACCTCGCGGCGCCGCTGCTTTGCGCTGGCGTGACGGTATACGCGCCCCTCAAGGAGTACGTCCAGCCAGGCATGCGCGTGGGGGTCGTTGGCATTGGCGGTCTCGGCCATTTGGGAGTGCAGTTTGCGAAGGCGTTGGGTGCCACACCTGTTGCGTTTTCGCACTCGGCGAACAAGGAGCAAGAGGCTCGTAGCCTCGGAGCCGAGGACTTTGTTGTGCTCGGCGACGCCGCTCAGGTCGCCAAGGCCGCGCGATCGGTCGACGTGCTTCTCGTGGCGGCCAACGGCAAGAACCAACCGTTCAATGCGTACATCAGCTTCGTCAAGATCGGCGGCAAGGTCGTGCTGGTTGGAGCCCCTGAGGACAATATCGTGATCTCGCCATTCTCGCTCATTGCTAGCAAAGTGTCGGTGGTTGGCAGCTGCATTGGTGGCATCAAGGACACCAAGGATATGCTCGAGCTCGCTGCGGCCAAGGGCGTACGTCCTATCATCCAGAAGTTGCCCATGAGCGAGGTGAACGCCGGCATTGACCAGGTGGAGCAGGGCAAGGCGCGCTTCCGCGTCGTGCTCGAGAACTGAGCGACGAGCGGTACTTGAAGAAAAGCAGGCGAGAATGGAGTGAGTGGGCTTTGGCACTGCATCAGGTTGGTTGCAGAAAGAATGAGAGGCCACTGCACCTCATCCTTGATGAGAAAAAAAACAATTGAGTCATGCATCTCATCGTCTTCAACCTGAGAATTACAGAATGTACCTATGATGTAGCACGAACGCTGCTCGACCGCGAACAACGGGGCGGCCACACGGATTTCCTCACGCCGTTCGCAACCATGAACGCAATCTCGACGGCGACAACTTCGTGGTGGCGCGTAAGGCGCTGGCCAAAGTGCAGAAGATGCTGCAGCTCGTCTCCACCACGTGAGATGAATATCGTGCGCCTCATAATGCAACACCAGACACGGTGTTGCCGCTGGTGAAGATCCCACGACATGGCTCTCGTCAGCACGAACCGCGCGTGTGGCAACGCGCTCAATGCTCTTCGATTTGCAGATAAAACAATGAGCTGCCAAACGTGGCAATGTGATAGTGTCGCTTCGGCCAACAGTACTATTTGACAGGCATATCACAGGTTACCGAGAGTGGCAAAGGCCTTCATTCTCGCGAGGAGAAAACATATTCTGTAGTGTATTACGGTTCCCGGTTGGAAGAGACACGATAGAAAGGGTGTCTCGAAGTCGGCTTTGATTCCCGTTCGATTGGATTCGAGGGCCCTGGCGAATTGCGACATCGAAGCCAGCAATGTCACAGAAGCTTGCTTCATCGCTGGACCAGCAACCCACAGCGGCCAGCCGCTGGTCGCTGTGGGCAGTTCAAGGCGACGTGGTTTTCCATTTTTCATGACACGCGTTCGTGGCGTCAATAGTTCTGCCCCGCGTGTTCTCGTCGAACGCTTTTGATTGCCATATCCCCCACGATTAAAATCGCATCGTTGTGCTCAATTCATCGCCCCGATCATGTTCACATGAAACCCTTATGACGAAGAGCTCTTGAGCCTTGCCCGGGTGGCCTAGAAATGTTGGGATTCCAGATCGCACGGTTTCCCACGGTAATCGCTACTGGGATTTGTCCAGATTCGTCCGCCGGATAGTCCGACGGACACGCAAGGACTACTCAAAGGAGCGGGAAAGATCAACGTCTCTGTGGGTGAAGATTTGGCGGGATCAAGATCAAGACAACGAATAGAAAGTCCGCTGTAACGTTGATCAAGCAATCTTCTCTTGAGATCCAGAATAGCAGTACATTTTATAACCCCTCTAAGCATCTCACAATTACATTAATGTTCGCAAGGTATAGTTTTATAAGTCAGGCTATATGGGCAAATGTATGATAGTAGAAACATTAAGTGATCCGATATTGGAGTTGAAGCGAAGTCACACGATGCTGACACCGGCTATTGACCGGTCGCGCTGCTCTGTTGAGTATTGAGAGTGCACAAATTGACTCAGATAGTGTTTACGTGTGCTTCAAGTACTGTAGTATCATAGCAATGTATTACACTGCATGAAGACGGTCGCTGCTACTGTCGCCATCAGCATTCCGTGCAGTCTCTACCAGCGGACCACCCGTCGTGCCTGCATGAGGTCCTTGAAGAACCAGAGGATGTTCACGCCCG
>JAADXL010000546.1:0-22852 GCA_023337755.1 Pythium aristosporum | reverse complement strand
TTTATTATCAGTTCCTGTCCATCGACATGTACGTGAACCTCCTGGGCAAGCCGTTTGTGGACGCCAAGTTCGCATTTTCTGTTACGGCACTGCGGGGTGCGACGTCGCTGCCGCCGCGCTCGCAAACGTGCACAGAAACGCTCATTGCCCAGCTTCCTGATCTCATCGGCAAGTACTATTACGAAAAGATGTTCGACAGCGATCGCGAGCAAAAGGCTCAGGACATGGTCGACACCATCGAGACGACCATGCGCGAGCATATTAATGCGGTAACGTGGCTCGACGCGCCCACGCGCGCGACAGCATTGGCCAAGCTAACCAAGGTCTCGAACCTCATTGGCGGGTCGACGCAGAACCGCACGTACCCATTCGTTCTCACGCGCGACAACTACTTTGCCAATGTCCTAACGATCCAGGCTGCTGAGTGGACGCGCCTGCTGGGCCAGGTCAACAAGCCGTTCGACAAGACCGAGTGGCCGATGTCACCCGCTACCGCCGACTCGTTCTACTCGTGGAACAGGAACCAAATGGTGTTTCCGGCGGCCACGCTGCAGGTGCCCTTCTTCAGTGGCAATGTGCACCCGGTGCAGAATTATGGCGCCATGGGCTCCATCATGGGCCATGAGCTGACCCACGGCTTTGATACGGACGGCCGTCTCTTCGACGCCGACGGCAACCGCGTCAACTGGTGGTCCAACTCGTCCGCGCAAGCGTTTGAGACTCGTGCACAGTGTATGCGCGATCAGTACAGCTCGTTTACGGCGTACGCACTCAACGGTGCTGTGGGCAAGGTGAACGGCAACCTCACCATCTCTGAAAATATTGCCGACAATGGCGGGCTGAGTCTCGCGTACGATGCGTACCACGAGTGGGCCAAGACTGCGCCAACGTTTGACACCCACGGCGTGACCGACGACGAAGTAGACAAGCTCTTTTACGTGTCATTCGGCCAGACGTTCTGCACCAAGATTCGCGACGAGCTCCAGAAGCAGTGGCTCATCACGAACGTTCACGCGCCTGGGATGTGGCGTATCAATGGCCCAGTGATGAACCATGAGCCGTTCGCCAAGACGTTCCAGTGCAAGGCTGGCAGCAAGATGAACCCAGCCAACAAGTGCAAGATCTGGTAGAGCAGGCGATTACTGGGGAAGACTGGGTGCGTACTGCAAGTTAAGAGAAGGAAACAGGATTCTTATGGAATGGATAAGTTGCGGATGACTAAACACTCAGTAGTGACCGTGTATGCACAGTAGTACTAGAACTCGTTTAGGGTTTAGTAATGGAATATTGTTCTTGCTCGTGTAGTCCAGAGCGTGCGCCATGAAAACGACAATCGCGCTGCCGTGTTGGAGGGTAAGCCGAACACATATCGGAGTAGAACAGATCACCCACCAAGAACTTTCTGCCTTCTTCCCAGTAGTAACGGCTTCTCGGTGGTTTCACGTCAGAGCGACTCGGTACGGTTCTTACTAAAGGAACTGTCCCCAGCAGTAACGAGATCATTAGATCTCAACAATGCACTGCTGTAAACGCCTTGAGCTGCCCGCGATGACACACAAACAGGCCGACTTGGCGCGATTCGACTTCAAGTTGAACCCACCAGAGGCCGCGAGCGTGTCTGTAAATCTGTCGAGTAGGGGGCCGCGACTGGTGAGTAATATGGGTACAGTGTATAGGAGACTCGCCTGTCCTGGAAGCAAGTCTCCCCAGCGTGCGACCGTACTGTCTCAAGGTTGTAACCACGCTCTCAGACTTGTGCATAATCACAACAGAGACCTCTCGATTACACCAAAGCGACCTCTCAACGACTCCAAGCATTCTTCTGGCGCAGTATCAAAATGTTTCAGGACTCGTGTACACCGTGCACGACGAGGAATCGAATACTGACTGACTGACTCCCCCACTGCCATCCAAACTTTGGGCATTTTGAGGCATTGCCTCTTGAGTGAACGGTTGAACTCGATGCCGTATCGGAATTCATCTGCTCATCTTTTCGGCACCGTGACCTTGATTCACTGTTAAGAATTAATGATGGCCTTCGAGTGTTCAGAACAACCGACCCTCCCGCATTCAAATCTGCTATTAAAATATAGTGACCGGAGAACGACGATTTACTCTACAGTCTGGGGTCCTTTGACAAGGTATATCTCTCAGGTGTTCGTTCACTCAAGAGGCTCATGACATGTCGTTCAGACTCATGTTTGAACTTGTCGCAGCGCGTGATTTGGTCATTGGTTGAAGGTGATCCTGCTGTATTATGATGATAATGGGTTCCGCGTCTTGGCCCGTCAGTCATGCGCATGTGGTCAAAGGGTTTTTACCCATTCCACCCATAATCGGTAAATACCTGGTTTCAGGCCATGGGCTCTGAAAAAGCCCATCGTTATGTTTCGTGAACTACGAACATCTCCTGGAATACAGGCGGAGTAATCAGCAAACTGTGTTGTCACTGTGCCTGTGTCACCTTTGAATGTCTCAATGGTCTTGTGCTGCGCGCGATTCGGATTCGAGAATCCCGACTTGGGGTCCCAATCAACTTCTCATAGTCGCAGGTTGAGTCTGAAAGCCTTCCAGACGATGGGAAGGGTGGTTTCTACCAAATCTACCAAGGGTAGAAACAAAATAAAACCGGGTAAAAACAGGGGAGGTGACCACACAAATGCATATGTAATCCATGAGACTCATGGCCCGTGATGAGTCGCGCAGCACCATGATGGGTGCCGTCTGGGAAGCGACATCAAACATGATCCATGTACCATTCAGGCAGACGCTCCGATCACCCATTCCGCAGCTCGGTGGCCAATGCTCGCCACTCGTCATTTTGCTACGCACCACTCCAACCCAATGAAGATCTTCGTCCACGCCTCCGTCGCCGCCGCTGTGCTGCTGTTCGCGGCCACGCCCTCTGATGCCACGCTGCCGGCCAATGTGACGTCGCTCATGGACACGACGGTGGACCCGTGTGAAGATTTTTACACGCACTCGTGCGGCTCGTGGCTCAAGAACTATACATTGTTGGACAATGAGAACGTCCACATCTACTCGTACACTGGGCAAGCCGACCGCAACGCCGTGCAGATCCAAGAGATCGTCAATAACAAACCGCCCATCGTTGGTGAGCTCTATGACTCGTGCATGGCACTCGACAAGATGACGGCACGCGGCGCCGCACCTGTGCAGCGCAACCTAGCCCGCATCGCCGCGACGACGTCCAAGAAGGACCTCGCCAAGCTCAGTGGGGAACTCGGGACGGGCATCACTGGGCCTTTGCTGTTCACGTACTCCTATGTCCGGGCCGATGCACGCAACTCGACCCGCATGGTGCTCAACACGGGTTTCACGGGCTTCCTGCTGCCCGACAACACGTACTACTCGGACAAGGACACGTACGCGAGCGTCGAGTCGCCGTTCCGCAAATACATTTCGACGATCTCGACTCTCGCGGGGCTTAATGGGAACCAGGGCACCCAACAAGGCAGCGCCACATCACGCAACAGCACCAAGTACATTGAGGATATCATCATGAAGACAGACGCTAAGATGGCCGGGATCGCCCCCACCGATGGCGAGCTGAAGAACTACTGGTCGCTCAAGTACGGTGAGGCGATCAACAAGTACCCTCTCACGTTTGGCGCCTTGACGGAGGGCATGGAATTTCGCCAGAAAGCAACAGTCACGATGGACACCGTGGTAACGTTCGACTCGCTGCCGTATATGGATCGCGTCGAAAAGCTCGCAAACGAGCTGGATTTCCACGAGCTCAAGCTCTACTATCAATTTCTGTCCGTCTACGTGCACGCCGATTTCCTAGGCGAACCGTTCGTGGCTGCCAACTTCGCATTTTTTGACATGGCGCTGCAGGGTGCGATATCCCCTCCTGCCCGCACGCGAACGTGCACCGATACGCTCATTGCACAGCTTCCTGATCTCATCGGCAAGTACTATTACGAAAAGATGTTCGACAGCGATCGCGAGCAAAAGGCTCAGGACATGGTCGACACCATCGAGACGACCATGCGCGAGCACATCAATGCGGTGACGTGGCTCGACGCGCCCACGCGCGCAACTGCACTGGCAAAGTTGGCCAAGGTCACGAACCTTATTGGCGGGCCGACGCAGAACCGCACATACCCGTTCGTGCTCAGTCGCGACAACTACTTTGACAACATCTTGACAATCCAGGCTGCCGAGTGGACGCGCCTGCTCGGCAAGGTCAACAAGCCGTTCGACAAGACCGAGTGGCCCTTCTCGGCTGCGACTGCCGATTCGTACTATTCGCTGACCAGCAACCAAATGGTGTTCCCGGCGGCCACGCTACAGGTGCCCTTCTTCAGTGACGATGTACACCCGGTGCAAAACTACGGCGCCATGGGATCCATCATGGGCCACGAGCTGACTCATGGCTTTGACACAAACGGCCGTCTGTATGATGGCGATGGCAACCTAGCTGACTGGTGGTCCAACTCGTCTGCTCAGGCGTTCGAGACTCGCGCCCAGTGTATGCGCGACCAGTACAGCTCGTTCACGGCGTACGCTCTGAGTGGACCCGTGGGCAAGGTGAACGGCAACCTCACTATCTCGGAAAACATTGCCGACAATGGCGGCCTGAGCCTCTCGTACGATGCGTACCACGAGTGGGTCAAGACTGCGCCAACGTTCGATACCCACGGCGTGACCGCCGACGAGGTGGACAAGCTCTTTTACGTGTCGTATGGCCAAGTGTTTTGCATGAAGATCCGTGACGAGCTCCAGAAGCAGTGGCTGGTAGAGGACGTCCACGCTCCTGGGATGTGGCGTATCAATGGCGCGGTCATGAACCACGAACCTTTTGCCAAGACGTTTCAGTGCAAGGCCGGCAGCAAGATGAACCCAGCCAACAAGTGCAAGATCTGGTAGGGTAGGCGATTAACGCTTAGTGGTGAGTCTACACTGAGCGACCACTGGTGAGTGTGTACACACAGTAGTGCCAAAACAATGTTGGTGTGTCATGATAATCTGATCTTGCTCTTCTAATCCAGAGTGCTGAGAACGCCCCAACTTGTGGAGTAAACGGAGATGGCGCCACAACAACGAAGACGGAGTACAACAGTGGACAACGGAGATGGGGACCAGCTACGCTGCAGGCATACTGCGGTCCACCACCCGGGGCCTGCTCGAACGAATCCCGCGCGCGACAGCTCTACGAGATCGCCGACCGCAGCTGCTCTCGGCATTAGTCGGCGGGCGGACCGCGAGGTGCAACCGACCGTGGAGACCAGGGCGTGAAGAGTGGACGAGCGATACATTCTCTTCTTTGATGGGAAGCGAGAGGGAATCCCTGGCCAGGCGGAGCGGGAGTGGTACTGGTTTCGACGGACGCGGACGCTACAATCCAAGGATAGCATGGATCACGAGCATGTCGTACGCACAGCAAACCATGGCCAACAACGATGTAGAGTACTGGGGCGTGATCTCAGGACTACGAGAGGCGAGGGAACGAGGGTGGACGGTGGAGGTTGTCGGAGACAGCAACCTGATCCTTCGGCAGCATGCCGAGTACAACGCAGCAAGCTGCTAAAGGCACTATACAGCGAGGCAAAGCGGCTAGCAGACGAGGTACGAGTGGAAGTGTGGCAACATCACCTTCGAGCCTTCAACGTTAACGCGGCCATGGAGCATTCAATACCCAAAAAGCAGCGAATGCCGAGCGCCATGCAAATGACAATCACGCCGTCCTGTCGGTGGGTAAGCAGAACAAGTCTTGGTATGTAGATTATCCTCAGAGAATGTTCTGTCTTCTTCCCAGTATCAACGGCTTCTCGGCAGCATCACGTCGCGGCGACTCGGACCTGTTTCTAATGGAACTGCCCTTTATGGAACCGTTCCCGCAGCGAAGAGATCACCAGACCTCGACAATGTACTGTAATAACAACGCCTTGAGCTGCTCGCGATGAGATACGAACAGGAAATCGCGCGATCCGACTTCAAGTTGAACCCACCAGAGGCCGCGAACGTGTTTGTAAATCTGTCGACCGCGACTGGTGAGAATATCGGTAGGAGGTACAGTACCAGGGAGCCAATCTCCCTAGCGTGCGACTGTACTTCCCAAGTTCGCATCGGCTTCCGAAGTGTTCACGTCAATGAAACACCCTCCACGGCTTCGATGCAGCAGCATCCTGTAGGACGAGTCCCATGCGCGGCGCACGCGACCAGCGGTGGTCCGCCCATGATGGTTTGAGCTAAGCTAGCCTAGATTCATTTCGCTTTGATCAGAATGATTGCAGCCTTGTCACCACCTGGTTTCGCGGCACTGACGTGGCAGTGGAACTCCACAGTATCTTCTCACGGTTCAGAGGCAGGGAGAGATAATGACCCAGAGTTTGAAGCCCTCGTTCCGCTGTCTTGGAGTGGTTATGCCTGCGAATACGTTGACGACCTCGCGGCCTTTAGGCTCATTGTACAGTAGATGGCGGCTTTCTCGCGCATCCGTTTTGGCCAGAGGTGGACGCCGCCCGGGATGCATCATCACCAGAAAAAAAGAAACGCAGCAAGTACTGGATGATACAGTGTCCCTTTATTGCACATCCTAACGACATCGCCATGTTTTCAAGTTCACAGCATAATCACAACAGAGACTACTGTACTCACGGTCATTCCACTGCAGCGACCTCTCAATGAGCCAAACCATTCTGATGACGCCGTATGCAAAGTAATGCAGGACTATTATGACGGGGAATCGAATAATGACCAACTCCACCCACTGCCATCAAACCCTGAACATTATCACTTGCTGCCATCCAAGTGCCGCTCATAGGTGGAGACCAGTCACAAGACCCAGGTCACGACTTGTCGCAGCACGCGATCGGTCGATTGGCTTGAAGATGAGATAGCCTAGTCATCCGATAATGGGTGCCGCGTCTTGGCCAGTCAGTAATCCACAGCGATCCCGCTCCGTGACGAATTCCGCTATGAGTCTTGCGCTACGATAGTGGGTGCCGCCTGGGCAGCGACATCAAACCTTATCCATGCACATGTACACGCACCACTGCGGGCGACGCTCCGACCGCCCATTCCGTACGTAGCCCGGTGCTCAATGTTCGCCACTCGTGATTTTGCTGCGCACCACTCACATCCAATGAAGATCTTCGTCGCCGCCGCTGCGCTGCTGCTCGCGGCCTCGCCGTCAGACGCCGTGCTGCCGACCGAAGTGACATCGCTGATGGACACGACTGTGGACCCGTGCGACGACTTCTACACGTACTCGTGCGGCTCGTGGATCAAAAACTATACGCTGTTGGATAGTGAGAACGTCCACATCTACTCGAACACTGGGCAAGACAACCGCAACGCCGCCGTGATCCAAGACATTATCAAGGACAAACCGCCACTCATCGGTGAGCTCTATGACTCGTGCATGGCACTCGACAAGATGACGGCACGCGGAGCCGAGCCTCTGCAGCGCAACTTAGCTCGCATCGCCGAGACGACGTGCAAGAGAGACCTCATCAAGCTCAGTGGGGAACTTGGAGTGGGGGGCACGGGGCCTTTGCTGTTTACTTACTCCAGTGTCCAGGACGATGGGCGCAACTCGACCAATACAGTGCTCAACACGGGTTGGCCGGGCGTGCTGCTGCCCAACAAGGCGTACTACTTGGACAAGACCTTGTTTGCGAGCGTCGAGGCGCCGTTCCGCAAGTACATTTCGACACTCTCGACACTCGCGGGTCTGAGTGGGACCCAGAGCACCCAGCAGGGTAGTGCCGCGTCCAGCAACAGCACCAAGTACATTGAGGATGTCGTTATGAAGTTGGACTCTAAGTTCGCCGAGTTCGCTCCGACCGACGACGAGCAGAAGAACTACTGGTCGCTCAAGTACAGTGAGGCAGTCGCCAAGTACCCGCTCACGTTTGGCGCCAACACGGAGGGTATGGGGTTTCTTAAGAAGGCATCCGTCACCAAGGACACGGTGGTCACGTTCGACTCGCTGCCATACATGGATCGCGTCGAAAAGGCTGCAAACGAGCTGGATTTCCACGAGCTCAGGCTTTATTATCAGTTCCTGTCCATCGACATGTACGTGAACCTCCTGGGCAAACCGTTTGTGGACGCCAAGTTCGCATTTTCTGGTACGGCACTGCGGGGTGCGACGTCGCTGCCGCCGCGCTCGCAAACGTGCACAGAAACGCTGATCGCCCAGTTTCCTGATCTCATCGGCAAGTACTATTACGAGAAAATGTTTGATAGCGATCGTCAGCGCACGGCTGTGGACATGGTCCACACCATCGAGACGACCATGCGCGAGCATATTGATGCGGTGACATGGCTCGACGCGCCCACGCGCGCAGCCGCACTGGCCAAGCTGTCCAAGGTCTCGAATCTCATTGGCGGGACGACGCAAACTCGAACGTACCCGTTCGTACTCACACGTGACAACTATTTTGACAACATCTTGAAGATCCAGGCTGCTGAGTGGACACGCCTGCTCGGCAAGGTCAACAAGCCCGTGGACAAGACTGAGTGGACAATCTCACCCGCGACCGCCGACTCGTTCTACACGTGGAGCCGGAACCAAATGGTTTTTCCTGTGGGCACGCTGCAGAAGCCCTTCTTCAGTGGCAATGTGCACCCGGTGCAAAACTACGGCGCCATGGGGTCCATCATGGGCCACGAGCTGACCCACGGCTTTGACACCAACGGCCGCCTCTTTGACGCCGACGGTAACCGCGTCAACTGGTGGTCCAACTCGTCCGCGCAGGCGTTTGAGACTCGTGCACAGTGTATGCGCGACCAGTACAGCTCGTTTACGGCGTACGCTCTGAGTGGGCCAGTGGGCAAGGTGAATGGCAACCTCACCATCTCGGAGAACATTGCCGACTTGGGCGGACTAAGCCTCTCGTACGACGCGTACCACGAGTGGGTCAAGACTGCGCCAAAGTTCGACACGCACGGCGTGACCGACGAGGAGGTGGACAAGCTCTTTTACCTCGCGTACGGCCAGATCTTTTGCAACAAGATTCGCGACGGGCTCCAGAAACAGTGGCTCCTCTCGAACGTCCACGCGCCCGGGATGTGGCGCACCAACGGTGTGCTCATGAACCACGAACCGTTCGCCAAGACGTTCCAGTGCAAGGCCGGCAGCAAGATGAACCCAGCCAAAAGGTGCGAGATTTGGTAGGGTCGCCGGTTGGGAAGCCTACGAGCTGCAAGTGAGGGGGAAGCATGTGAATCTATATATCAAACGATACGTTGCTCTTGTTTCCATCGCTCCTCGTCGACTAAGAATGCAGTGGAGGTCGTCGTTGATGGCACTTTTCAATGCAATACTAGCTAAGCATCAGCAAAGCTCCCAACAATTTTCACCGAGTGTTCTAGAAAGTGATGCCTGTTGGTCAGGTACGTGGATGCGTGAGTCTGACGACTCCCGGGGTCTACGTGTTTAGTCGTGAACGTGTGGACCCCACGGACCTTCCACACTTGCTGAGTAGTGGGCCCTTGTCTTTGCTTTCCACTGCAGAGTATCCAGACCCTCGCGACCAAGCAGACAACACTGCTGGTCCGCGGCAGCATTGCTTTGGGGATCGACAGTGAGGACGAGGAAGTCGATTTGCCGAGGTCGTTGAGATCCGGCGGTGATAATGACGGCGATAACGGAGAAATGGTTGTACCGCACCCACCGCTACGCACAGACGAAGTGGACAGCGTTGTGCTGCTCAGCAAGTCCGACAAGATGAGGCCGTCAACCTCACGAATGACTGACAATTATCAGGAAAGGCTCAGTACATGAATCACGATTGTGGCACCAAGGTCCTTGCATTTTCCACAAATCTGTATCCCGTCCCACCTCTCCTGACGCCGATCGTCCTCAGAACTCGGCACTAAAGCGGTGGTCAAAAGCGCCATCGTCGTCATCCCCTGATGCGATCTCCGTCTTGAAAATGCCTTTGCCAAAGTACTCGGCGATGGTCTGGAAGCCGTCGGCGGCTGTCTCCAACTGGTTGTAGAATTGCTCGTGGTTGCCGGCCTTTTGCTCGAGCTGCGTCTTGAGTCCCATGATGTGGCGGTGCTCCAGCGAGCACGTGATACACTCGCGCTCCGTCTCCGAGATGCAGTTGAGATGGAAGCTGTGCTTGCACATAAAATGAACCGCCGGCAAATCCAAGTCATGGTTGCACAGCTCGCACTTGGTGGCCTGGAAGACCACGGCCTTGCTGTTGAGCTCGCCAATTTCTTCCTTCATCTTCTTCGTGTCGGCCTTGTACGTCTTGATCTTATCTTCGTCCTCTTCAATCTTGCGTTCATCACTCAACAGTTGATTCACAATGTACTGTTTCACGACCGCCACGGGCAGCTCCCGCGATTGGCTCAGGACCTGCACAACGTGGAGCGGCGGAATCGCGGGGTTTGTATCAATCAGCGCCAACAACTGCTTGAGATCGTGCCACTCTTCACCCGTCTTGACGCCCTTGGGGAGCGGCCCACGCTCGGCGAAATACTTAAGCGCGAGCGACCAGAGGTTGGGATCCTTGTCGCCGTGCTTACGCACTTCGTCGATAATGCTCGAGTCATCGTTCTCTTCAATGTGGAACTGCACAAGCATGTGGTACAAGTGCAGCTTGTTGTACAAGTACCGCTTGCCCTTCTTCATGCCGTGCATTTGCAAGTGGATTAGCGCGTGGTCCTCGTCGTACCGCACGCGTGGGTTGTCGAGAATCGCCATGACGGCGTCTTCTTTCTCCGCGACCGTGCGTTCTTTCGCCTCGTCACTCTCACCGTCAGCGCTCAGCACCATCTCCAGCAGCGTATTCCCAATCAGCGGGTTCGTCACGGTCTCAACCTCGACGATGTACTGCAAAAACTCCTTGAGCTGCTCGCGATGAGACACAAACAGGTGTAGGAAATCGGCCGGATCCGACTTGAAGTTGGGTCCACCAGAGGCCGCAAACGTGCCTGTACACAGTCGCTTGAGCAGATCCGTCGTTGGTCCGGGCAAGTGCGTGACCAGCGTGCGGCCGTACTTTCTCAGGTTTGCGTCCGCTTCCGAAAAGCTCAAGTGTTGGATATACTCGAGCGCGTCGGCCACGCGTTCCTTTTCATGGGCCGAGAGTGCGACCGAGTCTTCGGATTCGACGTAGCTGATGCGGTCGAGCTGGATCTTCAAGTACCAACTGTGCTCTTCGTGTTTCTTGGCGAGAATGAGCGCGTGCGTCGGGTAGTTCTCCCACAGCACAGAGATCGCCGTCTCAATGTCAAAATTCATGCCGCCACTGCCGGGCTTCGCAATCTGTCCTTCCTGCTCGCTGGGGCGCGGGTGGGCATTGTCCCCACCGTTGGTCTTGGCCAGGGCCTTGCCGTTCGCGGTGGCACCCGCGTCTCCTCCCGCGGCACCATTCAGCTTGTTGGCATCGACTAACTCATCGAGCTGGATGAACTTGTCGAGCTTCTTGACGTCTTTGAGCTTGGTGTAGCAGTTGAGCAAGAGCGTCGTGTGCTCAGCGTTCGCGAATGCCTTTTCGTGGAGCGCTTCGAGGTACGCCGTGAGATTGTGGATCCGCTGCGCGTCCAGGAACCGACGAATCACATAAGACGGCTCAACGTGGCCGATCGTACGCACGTACTGACGAAGCGAGCCGTCAAAGTCGCCCTTCTCGTACAAGTGGTCGCCGTACATGCGGAAGATATCCATAATGGAGTTGATGTCGTAGTTGGAGCTGAATGCGAGCGAGATGGCGATCGAGTAGAGATTCTTGCGGAAGAGAATCTCCAGTTTCGACGTCGTGTCCTTCTCCGTGAGCCGGTACACGCAGCCGACCGACGAGACCACAAAGATGGCGCCAAACTCGCACACGACGTGGCGGATCTCTTCCATATCGTCCAGCCCAAAGCGTGCGCCGGGCGCCTTGGCATTCGAGACGGACGCCGTGCGGCGAGTTCCGCTGGGCCCGACGCCGCCGCCGGGGCGCCGTGCCATTTGTGTGAGCGACCAGTTGAACGCAATGAACTTGTTCTGCAGATCGTACACGTTGACCTGGTGGCGCCCGCGCGGATCGACGTGCGCGACGAGCAGATAGTGCTTGAAAAACTGGAGGTACTTTTTCTCGCCTTCAAAGCCAAAGCACACGGACCGGTCTTCCGTCGTGTAGAAGTAGACCGCGTCCACTTGGCCCACGGCGAGCTCGCCTTCGTCATTCACGCACGACGCGTTCAGGTCGACCCCGCGCTCGTCGAGCACGACCGTGCGTGGCGGCATGCCGCCTCCGCCCGCCGCAGCCGCCTGGCCCACGGCCTTGACCAGCGCCTGGTCTTCGTGGTTGCAGTGGTAACACGACAGTCCACGCCGCGTCGCCGCGTAGAGGAAACTGTGGGCCACGGTCGCCGTCACGGGTTTGCTCGTGAACGACAAGCCCGTGACAGGGAACTGGCCCGCGGGCTGCAGCAAGTGCGGCGGCCGGTCCACCTTGCGCTTGAGATCAATGCGGAATAAGATGACAGCGCCGTTCTTGAGTCCGACGGCAAACTGGCCAATGTCGTCGCTCACGGCAAACGCCGTGACGGCCTCTTCCGGGTACTTTTTCGCAAACACGGGCATTTGCTGGAGCAGCTTTGGACTGCCATCGCGGTCTTGCTGGTCCGTGCGCCAAATGCGGACCACGGCGCTCGACTTGCCCGCCGTCGTCTTGGTCGCGTACATGTCTTCGCTGGCGTTGCCCGTGGACGCGCGGCCGGCCTCGGCGATCGCGCGCGACTGCTCCCGTAGCTCTTCGCTGCGCGGGTCCATGCCGTCGCCAATCGTCACCAGTACGTTGCTGCGTTTCATCTAGAGAAAGAGCCACTGTAAGAAGAAGAAGAAGTTCGACTCTTAAAGCGGCGGCTTCGCAGCGCGCACCATGACAATGTGCGACACGAAATGCTCGTGCGCGCGAAACTTGCGCATCTCGAGCTGTCGATTGGCCAAGTGGACAAAGCCGTCGGCGTCGCCCACGCAGATCATGCCACGGTTGGCGCTCATGGCCGTGATGTCGACGCCCTAGACGAAAAAAACGAGCGTCAGGAGCTGACACTTCGTGTGGACATGGAGGGAGCATCGCACCTTCATCCAGTCGCCATTGGCGTCCTTGAGCACCTCCTTGTCAAAGAACGCGAACCGTCGCCATTGCGCCATGGTCGCCACGAGAGAGAGAGAGAGACGACGACGACGAAGCGAGACGCGAGCAGATCTCCTCGCTTCTCGTCTGTAGCTCCTCGGACTTTTGTTCCCTTCCCCCAGGAACAGATATGATGAGGTTTTTCCAGGTTGTCATTGTAGGTTAAAACCTCATTCGTACTTAATGCATGCTACACAGTGCGGCTAGCTTGAAGCGGCGTCACACGTCGCAGATCTCCGAGACATCAACACCCACGTCAATGCCGCCTTGTCAAATGGCTTGAATGGGGATGTCACGCCCGACTCCGAGTCGGCATTCTCTCGATGGGACCCTCTACTACGATCCGAAGGTTCTCTCTTTTTCGCCCATTTTGGTATCGTGATCTCTCCCGTCTCCAGCCAGCGGTGACCAGCACTGTTAGCGCCGCTGCAGTCGCTGCTGAACTAGTTTGTTGGATGGCCGTAGCTTCGATCTATTCTATCCCCCACTACTCCCTGTGCTCACCGGAGCCGGCCGTCTTCCTGTCTAATCCGCTCTCTTATCATCTCTGGAAGCTCCTCTGTAACGCGTCGCATAGGTCCTCAAGAAGGGCACTTGGAAAATGGATCGTGGGTTATTTAGTAGAGGCTCTACCATGGTCTCACGTGACGACCTCGGCGAGAATGTCGTCCATGATGGACTCGTCCAAGTCGTCGATCCGTAGATTCCGTCGCCCACTGGAGCGATACCGTTTCGAATACAATTCGGCCCCGACGGGCTGCCGCGCCTCCGCGATCTTGCGCTCGATCGCGCGGTTGCGCACAGCCGGGATAGAGAACGAGTCTTCGGCGTCCATATCGTCGAGATCCAAGACATCCAGGTCAATCGCATTGGTGCTTCGTCTAGAATGGAGCGGTCGACTACCTGGCGCGTGGTCGGCTTCCCGGGAGGAATGGCTCTATATAAGGAGAGAACCAGCAAACACACACACATGAGACTCCTCCTCACAATGGCAGAGATTCAAATCCATACGCACCTTGGTGCTATGTGTGGAATGGTTGGCTGATTTCGGTGGAGAACGGCGACTCGGATGGCGCGGCTCCATGATCTGCGACCGAATGGACTGGATCGAATTGTTCGTGGATATCCGCCAATTGTCGAGCGGGTTGGCAAAAAACTTGCCGGGAGAAGACGATCCTGGTTGCTGTTGCTGCTTGAGTTTGTGAGGTGAGTACTGACGCGGTGAGGGCGACTGCTGCTGCTCTTGTCGTGGTCGTTGCTGTGGTGAGGATGGCTGAGACGGCTGACTCTGGAGTGGTGCGTGCACCCGATGCCGGTAGGTCTGCGAATCGTCCACCGTGTCTTTGCTCGAGTATTCAGCCAGCGCGTACGCATCTTTGATCTGCTCAAAATGGTCTTGAACAAAATTTGCCAACTGCGACTGCTGCTGCTGGGCCAAGGGTCTCTTTGGCACCTTCAGTTCGTTGAGCTTGAGCTTCACAGGCGACGGCGAAGGTGACGGTGCCGCACGCTCACTGACTGACCGTCGTTTCCTCATTCTCTTTTTCGAGCCTTTGCGTTTCGCGCTGCGTGTGTTTTCATCCGAGTCTTCGCTCGACGAGAACTGCAGCTCTAGCGTGGCCACCGGCGTTGCCGAGGGCGGCAAATGTTCGAGCATCTGCTGGTTCTTCTTGAGCTCGACCTTGCCCTCGAGAATCTCCTGCACTTTGCTCACTTTCGCGGCGCTGACATGGCCAAGCGACTCGTCGTCGCTGGCACGATCATGCAAGCGCAAGTCATCCACGCACTCGGTCATGGGGTCCACGCCCACAACGGCGTCCGTGCGAAACGACACGGCGCGTCGGCTCGTTGCTCGTGCTGGGGAGTTGGGCTTGGTCTTGGAGCCTCTGCCTCCCATGTCCTCGAGCGGTTCGCCACGCCATTCAAACGCGTCGTGGGGCGAGAGACAGACAGATTGAGGCTGTGATCCCATTTAGCCTTCTGCGCACGTGAGCCATTGCAACCTGCCTATTTCCGTGGCTCTTCGTGAATACACGTATCTGATTGGTTGAAAATGGACAGATATTATATCCAATCATTGAGCTTCTGACGCAGTCAGTTTGAGTGTTGATCCCTTCCTCTCCCCCATCACGACGGGACGAGGAGCTACTCGCTGACGGCAAGCGGATCCGCATTCCTGAAGCCGCGGGCCCGCGACCAAGACGCCGCGTACTGTTCCCAGCTCACCACAGCGATGGCGAAGCAGAAAGGCGCGTTGCTGCCGACGCTCAGCACAGAGTACAAGATCGCCGTCTGCATCGTCGGTGCGTTTGGAGGCCATGAGAGGTCGTGGCCCAGGAACTAATCTTCACTATGTCACTCTGTAGCGTGGTATGTGCTGAGCCTCGTGACGCTCTGGACGAACCGGTTCATCGTTGCCGAGCTGCGCGTCGACTCGAACGTGCTGTCCTTTGCGCAACTCGGCATGTCGGTCGTGTGCGGCATCGCGTCGGAGCTGTACTTGGTCGGCTGGGTCGTGTGCCTCGGCGGACTCGCCAAGGTCATGCGTGACGGGCTTCAGGACATGGTCATTCTCGGTGGCGTGCGCATCCTCACGATCTTACTCGGGCTCACGGCGCTCAAGTACATTTCCGTTTCCTTCACGCGTGCGTCTCTCCATGTCGGTCGCCTGAGATACGATATGGAATGCGCTAACGACCCCTTGTCTATCCCAACAGAAACCGTCAAGTCGTCGGCGCCGTTCTTCACGGTCGTGTTGACGTACTTTCTCATCGGCCAGCGCACCGGGTGGCGCGTTAACCTCTCGCTTGTGCCGATTGTCGTGGGCCTCGTGTTCTGCAGTCTGTCCGACAGCTCGTTCCACATCATTGGCTTCATTGCGGCGCTTGGCTCCAACTGCGTTGACTGCCTCCAGAACGTTCTGACTAAGCGACTGTTGAACCGCGCCTACACGTACGTTGCATTTTTACTCGTTTACTATGCGCACACTGGCCCTGACGTCTCTGCCTCTCGTAGCGTCTCGCAGCTGCAGCTGTACACAAGCATCATTGCCACGGGCATGCAGCTCACGTACCTTGTCTACAACTGGATCTCGTCACCGCGCAACACTGCGCTTCCCAGCAAGAACGGCGAGCAAGAGCACTCGATGCTGTACCTCTTTGTGCTGCTGCTGCTGGCCGGGCTCGGTTTTTACCTCCAGAGCGCGTTCGCGTACGTGCTCATGAGCCTCGTGTCGCCCGTCACACACAGCGTCGCGAACTGCGTCAAGCGCGCGCTCCTCATCACGCTCTCGATCTACTACTATGGCGACGTCGTGTCAGCGCTCAACTCGTTTGGCATGGTGCTCGTGATCGCGGGTGTCTATGTGTTTAACGTGGCCTCCAGGATAGAGCGCGCCGCGGAGAACCCAAGCGTCGTGCCCGCACAGAAGGCTGCGCACAGCGTCATGCCCGCTGCCCCCGCTGCGTCTGAGTCGCCCACCAAGTCCGACCAAGTCATTGAGAAGCGCACGGCCGCTTCGTTCTCAGAGATCGTGATCGAGAACCGCAAGCGGATGATGAGCCAGGGCGACTGAAGAGGTGTATCCATATTCGCGCACCCAGATTTTGGGCGGATACGCAACGGGATTGGATAAAACGTTGGGATGTTTCAGCCAATCAAGCTTCCCTTCGCTTGCCGTTGGCGATTATGATTGGTTGAAAAGCAGTTTGTCTTGGCGTTTGTATGGCACTCCCTCAATGGGTTCAGACCGCGACGTTTCGGGTTTGTGGACCCGTGGACCCGTTGACGTTGTGTGGACTTCTTTTTCCCCTTGCCCGACAGACACCCAGTTGACGGCGAAAGGGAAGAGCACGACCATGGCGGGCGCGACGGACTACGCGCGCGAACTCTTGCGACGACAGTTTATGGGTGCGTCCCTATTTAGTGCCCCCTTCTTCCCTCTATGTGGCTGTGCCTTTATGGGCCGAGGGAAGGACCTCTCTTCTCCCGTGGTGCCGTCCACAAATGCCGAGGGACAGGGGGAAACGTTGCCGTGGAAGGGGAAGGAAACGAGATCTAATGGGGTGGGACTGGCGTTTGTAGAGATGAGCAAGAACCCCCCAGAGGGCGTGTCTGTGGGTCTGGGCGACGACGAGAACATTTTCCACTGGGAGATCATGCTCGTGGGCCCGCCCGACACGCTGTACGAGGGCGCGTTCTTCAAGGCGACGCTCGAATTCCCGCCCAACTTCCCCAACATGCCGCCCAAGATGACCTTCCGATCAGAGATGTGGCACCCGAACGGTACGTACGCGACTGCTGGGGATCTACTGTCGCTGCTCTGTGGACAATGTCATCCTCACATGGGGATGGTATATCTATTGTAGTCTACCCGAACGGCGTCGTCTGTATCTCGATCTTGCACCCGCCGGGAGAAGACCGAATGAACCAGCAGGAAACGGCGGACGAGCGGTGGCGGCCGATCCTCGGCGTCGAAGCCATCCTTGTCTCGGTCATCTCCATGCTCTCGGACCCAAATGACGAGTCCCCCGCCAACATCGACGCTGCGGTACGTTCATCACAAAGGAGTACGATGTCAGCGCGATATCTCATTTGTTTCCATCACGTATTTTCTACAGGTCGAATGGCGAAATGACAAGGAAGGCTTCAAGAAGAAGTGCCGCCGCATCGTGCGCAAGTCCCAGGAAGACTTCTAAACAACGCGCCTGGATCTCGATAGCTGCTCTAGTGGAGAAGTCAGAAAGAGGAGTGAGGACACGCCCGCCGGGAGACAGGGCGTCTGCCATTCTGCTCGCATGCGGTCTGGTTGGCGCTTCCTCTCTCCCAATCCACATGCCATACATCTACACGTTTGCTTGACCCATTCTCGCATTGCCGTCGGAGTGACGGTCGTCCCTTCGACGGCAACCTTCGACGAAGGTTCCATGTGTACTGCATCAAGATAAACTCGTGAAACCGGTATACTACCGGTACCAATAATACCGGTTTTGCAAGCGGATCCACAAACTCGTCGTGTTTGCGTTCGTCCCCCAAGCAGAAAAAATCGCCACCCATGACGGCCACAAACACTTCAGCATTTCCCGCACCAAGCAGAACCGCCTCCCTTTCTCTCCCTCCCTGCCACCGCCAAGCATGGTTCTCGCTCTGCGTCTCTCGTTGGTCTCGTCGCTCTCCACCCGCACGCTGTCGTCGTCGGTGAGCTCCTCGCTGCTGCGCCAGCAGCGCAACAAGCACACGCACACGCTCGTGCTCATCCGCCACGGCGAGAGCGAGTGGAACAAGGAGAACCGCTTCACGGGCTGGTACGACGTGCCGCTCTCGGAGAAGGGCAACGCCGAGGCCGCGGCCGCCGGCAAGCTGCTCAAGCAGGAAGGCTACGCGTTTGACGTGGCCTACACGTCGTACCTCAAGCGCGCCATCCGCACGCTGTGGCACGTGCTCGAGCAGACGGACCGCATGTGGATCCCCGTGCACAAGACGTGGCGCCTCAACGAGCGCCACTACGGCGCGCTCACGGGGCTCGACAAGAAGGAGA
Organism: Pythium aristosporum; assembly: GCA_023337755.1. Lineage (NCBI taxonomy): Eukaryota > Oomycota > Peronosporomycetes > Pythiales > Pythiaceae > Pythium > Pythium aristosporum. Next base: position 4,195 of record JAADXL010000546.1, on the reverse strand, counting down.
CCGTGGACAAGCACGGCAAGGACCAAGTGCTGATCTGGCGCCGCAGCTTTGACATTCCGCCGCCGGCGCTCGACGAGAGCAACGAGCATTTCCCCGGCCATGACGTGCGCTACGCGGCGCTGCCCAAGAGCGAGCTGCCTGTTGGCGAATCGCTCGCGCTGACGGCGAAGCGTGTCATGCCCGAGTGGGAGGCGACCATTGTGCCCAGCATCAAGGCCGGCAAGAACGTCCTCGTCGCGGCCCACGGCAACAGCCTGCGTGCGCTTGTCAAGGAACTCGACGGCATCTCGGAAAGCGAGATCACCGAGCTCAACATTCCCACGGGCGTGCCGCTCGTCTACCACTTGGACGAGCAGCTCAAGCCCATTCCGCACGCCGACGCGATCGCGCCGCTCAGCGGCTTTTACTTGGGCAACCAGCAGGAGATCCGCGACCGCATCCTCGGTGTCAAGAACCAGACCAAGTAAGGTAGACGGGACGGTCAAATGTGTAAGCCTCATCACGCAGGGCGACGAGAAAGCATTCGATTTGGACACTCCTGTACTCGCAGACCACTACAGTGCATTGGACACCGTACTTGAACGGGACCCTTTAGTGACATTCGTGCCGAATGTGTAGCCATTAATGCAGTGTCACTGAACTGAGACTTGGTTGGCAATCACGCTTTGTTGTTTGTCACGCGCAATATGGCAGGCAAGGGCTTCCGGTGTCTCGACCGCGATGCGTGCTTCCGCTTTGACGCGGCGGCGTCAGTTACACGGCTCGTGCATAGCAGTAGCGACTGCGACTGCGATGAAGATGGCGACACCACCGCATCGGTCAACTACCTGGACCGCACCGGCCAGCTCACGCGGATCAGGTAGGATAGCTAGCGATATTACTACTCTATAATACTAATACTTTGGAATGGCCAGCATCCAGCAAGCCGAGGAGCTGATGCAGTGTGACTTCACGACCCGCCTTGTCTTCCAACGTGCCCAGGTACTGCGCAATTATGCGTTCTGGGGGTTCACGCCAACAGCCACCGGCGGCTTCTTGAGCGTGGCCGACACGCCGCGACGAGTCTCGTCACAGGTCGCGATTGGCCATGTCGAGTCGCTCGAGACCGTCGAGAGCACGGCGCTTGGGCTTTTTGTAACCGCTGCGATCGCCGATGGTGCGTGGATAGGTGAGTACACTGGTGTCGTTCAAGTCGAGGTGAATAGAACGACGGACAGTAGTAATACTAGTGAGGAGCTTCACTCCCACGACGCGTACGGCATGTGCTACCCATCCGTGTACGAGGGTGGGCAACTCTACCTCACGGCGGCTGAAATCGGGAACGAGATCCGATGCATCAACCACAGCGCCACGCCCAACGCCAAGTTCACGCCCACAATCCACATGGACGACGGTATCCTCCACGTCGATTGCGTACGTTCTTCTCCTCCTCTTCATCTTCTTCTTGTCCTCCTCCCCCCTCACACTCCGCTTTTGTGCCCCTTCAGTTTGCGATCCGATCGATCGCTGCCGGCGAGCAGATCGTCGTGGACTATGGACCGACGTACTGGCAGCGCGCCGGCCTCGAGCCATTTGCCAGCTTTGAAAGTTAACTCTCAGCATCCAAGATGGCTACAAACGTTCACTTAACTGGTGTCCACCAATCATTTCTCTGTGTCTCACCAGCTGTCACGCCCTGTGTCGACTGGAAGTGCGTGGCACTTTGCGAGCAGAGCATGGCGTCTACTGCCGTCCTGACGACGCCGTCGTGCCGCGGACTGCGCTGTCTCGACCGCGAAGCCTGCCTTGAGTTTAACGCCACGACGCGCGTGGCGTCGTATACCCACACGAGCGAGCAGTGCGACGTCTCCGTCTTCTCGGACCAGCTCACGCTTGCTTACCTACCGCGCGACGGCGGCGGCCGCGTCGAGCGACTCAATGTCACGAGCGCGGAGCAGCTCATGGGCTGCACGTACACGAGCAAGCTTCTCTTCCAGAGCTCCCACATGCTGAGGAACTACGCGTTCTGGGGGTTCACGGGGTCGGCCGACGAAGGCTTTGCGACCGTCGCGATGGCCCAGGACGCGTGGGCCCACGTCTCGCCCGACGTGGCGATCGGCCACGCCGTCATGCTTGATAGCGACAGCGAGTCAAGTGATCCAGGACTCGGGCTCTTTGCGACCGCTGCACTCGAGGGCGGCGTGCTTTTGGGCGAGTATACGGGCATGGTGCAGGTGAACGCCGACACGACGACAGGGCACGACGCGTACGGCGTCTGCTATCCGTCCGTCTTCGAGCGCGGTGAACTGCGCGTGAGCGCCACGGAATTCGGCAACGAGATCCGCTGCATCAACCACAGCACGACGCCGAATGCCACCTTCACGCCCATGATCCGACGCGGAGTGCTCCACATCTACTGCGTGAGTTCAATTCGTAGTTCCTGTCGAGCGAGGATGCTGATTTCTCTCTCTTCTTCTTCTTCTTCTTGTAGTTTACAACACGTACGGTGGACGCTGGCGAGCAGATCTTCGTCAACTACGGGGCCGAGTACTGGAAGGGCGCTGGCGTCGAGCCTGTGGTCTGCTAGAGAACGAGAAAGGCGAAGGATCCCTATAGAGAACGCGAGTCATGGGTTCAACAACGAGAGGCATGTGTGTGTTATTACCGATAACGAAGCGAGATTCGCCCTGGGAGACGTGTGGTCTCACGAGAAGCGTGTTCACGGCTCAATCTCGACAATGGCCTCGACCTCGACCGCGACGTTGAGCGGCAGCGCGTTCGTGCCCACGGCCGAGCGCGCGTGGATGCCCTTGTCGCCGAAGACCTTGCCGATCGTGTCGGACGCGCCGTTGATCACGCCCGGCTGGCCCGTGAAGCCGTCCACGCAGTTGACGAAGCCCACGAGCTTGACGATCCGTTTGACCTTGTCGAGGTCGCCGAGCTCGTGCTTGAGCGTGGCCATGAGGCTGAGCGCGACGTGGTGCGCGGCGTCGTAGCCTTGCTCGGGCGTCAGGTCCTTGCCAATCTTGCCCACGATGAGGTCACCGCCAATGGGCTGCGGCAAGTGGCCGGCCGTGAAAATGTAGTTGCCCGAGCGCACGCACGTGCGGTAGTTGCCCTTGGGCTCGGCGACCGCCGGCAGCGCGTAGCCGAGCTCCTTGAGACGGTTCTCAATGTGCACGTGGCGCGCGGCAGTCGCCGTCAGCGGCTTGAAGAGCTTGGTCGTGTGGCGGGCCAGCATCGTGGGTGGGAATCGAGAAGTGACTGAGAGCGAGAGAGAGCGAGAGAGCTTCGTCTACTGTGAGCCCTTGCAGTTGAGACTCTCAACTTGAGAGGATCTCGAATAAGACGATGGGCGCGGGTGGTTGCGCAGCTTCAAGTAATCACCAACGTCATGCGCATGTGGAACGTGCCACTAAGTGACCCACACTGTAATGTGAGACTTGCCAATCAGAGAGGAGACTTTCGGAGAAACGACAGACCATCACTCTGAAATCTCACTGTCAACATCAACTTTTTGCTACTTGCATCGAGACCACCGGACAGGAAGTAAGGAACGATCGAGAGCCCCAGGAGCATGGTGGCTCAAGAGCACAAGGTCCGGATCTCGTGCGGCGTGCTTGGCGTGCCCAATGGCAGTGTGTTTTCGGTGAAGATCGCGTGCAATACGACGGTGGAAAAGCTGCGAGGTTAAATGTTCAAGGAACAGCGTTTCGAAGATCGGTTCTCGTTTTCAGCGAGCGCGATGATCAAGCTCTACGTGACCGAGGACCCTCATGTCGGCGACGCGAGGCTCATTGACGACGCGAATGCAGAGCCGTTTCTGAAACACGGACGAGTGCCTGAAAGTGGTTTCAAGGTGATGATTCCAATGTGGAAGCTGAACCAATGTGGAAGCTGAACAGTGCCAATTGCTTCGGCTCGGCGTTCTCGATCAGAGATAAGGAGCTCCACGTGCTCGTGGGACTGTCCAACACGGAGGCACCTATCAAGCGCCGACGGATCAACACGGTCCAGTAGGATGTTGAAGAGGACAAGTATCCTCCCACTGACTTAGATGTTCAACTGAGTATTAGCCACATATCTCATGTGGAACGTGCCAATCAGTGATCCACACGACGATGTGCACCACTCTAGCCAGGCCAATCAGGGAGGAGAACAGCAGACCAAACGAAGACCATCATTCTGTACTGGTTGTGCGTTGTGATTGGTCAAT
>JAADXL010000545.1:0-22994 GCA_023337755.1 Pythium aristosporum | reverse complement strand
TCTTATCACAAGATCGGTTGAAGTCAACTGAACTCGTCTCGGTTCGGTTCGGTTCGGTTCGGTTCGGTTCGGTTCGGTTCCAAACTTGGTTTAACCGGTTAAAGTCGGTTCAGGTTTCGACTCGCGGAGACCGTGGTACCCATCCTCGACCTGAGTCGAGACTTTCCACGATACTTGCTGTGCGGGCCGTGCGTCTTTGGGTGTAGGGTTAGCACCCGGGCGTTTCCAACAGAAGTTGACCGTTCAGATGAGAAGTTGACCACTCAGAGGAGAAGTTGCTCCCAGTCGTGGGTAGCTTTGGGTGTCGTGACACTGCCCATCCCCCGCACCACAATAATTGATGAGAAAACGTCGCTCGAGTTGACAAGATGTTGATCAAATCAACTTTGTGTTGCTCGTACTGATGAGAAGTTGCTCAACGCAGTGCGCATCCTGAGGTAGTGATGTTTTCGAAACAGTTCGGAACTGTTCTAAACTCGATAAGTACGTTCCGAAAGCAGGGAAAGTAGATGCGTACTTAGTTGTTTGTACGGATCCAGGCACCTGGATTCGTACAAACAACTAGGCACCGTGCCAATGCCTGCTGCACCAAGACCGAGATCATCCACCAGCGCACGGCCTACCACGACGTGCGCGCGCGGCTCTGGCAGAAAAGCGGTCCGCGCGACTTCCACTTGTTTGCTGTGCCCCAAGTCGGCGCCGTCGCGCCGCCATGCGTGATCGAGCGCCTCGGCGCCGTGCTCGACATTCTCGACCCGCGCTGGCGCTCCAAGCTGCCGGGCTCGCGCGGCGCGACTCCCGGGGCCCGTGACCAAGCCGCGCTTCTATCTTGTCTGGTCTGCCGGTCATGCACCAGCTCAAGGTCGTGGCGAAGAACGCTGTAACAGCCTTTGCCGACCAGACCTCTACGAGGAGCTCGTGGCCGTCGTGCAGTTGGTGCGTCGCGCACCAGTCGACAAGACCGCCGTGCCCAACAAGCACGAACTCTCGAGCCTACCAGCCGCAGCTTTGTGTAGACCGTGCTGACGGCGCTGCGATGGCCGCTGCGCAGCCGTGCGCCCGTCTCGAATCTGCTGGCGTCGCCCACACGTGCGGCTTCTGCTGTTGAGGGCGGCATGGCGCCCTCGCTTCTGCCCACGGCCGCATGATCGGTCAGCGCAGCCACGGCGCAGTGACCGCTGGTCGAAGTCGATCTCTTCATGCACACGCTCGCGAAGCTGAACTCGCCCGTACGATGTGGACCACATGGGCAAGGACGCGTTCCTCACTTTCGTGGCTTCTCAGTTTGAGCGGCTGCGCGGGTCCTTCTCGCCGCAGGAGACGCTCAAGATCGAGAGCTAGTACGTTGTCTTTCTCGCGGCCGTCGAGACGGATCGCATTCTCAGCGGCATGGGCGTGTCGTTTGAGTGGGCGTGCCTCAATAGCCGGTTCCAACTTCAGGAGGAGTTCGTTGGCGGACTCGGGTGGCATGCACAATTAATACGTGTACTCATACCGTAGTTCTTTACATGTACTTAGCACAAATTAGTCCATCACATCAGTCGATTGGAGAAATATATCCACAAGCAAAACAGGTACCACGCCTTGAGGCTTCGCGTATGCACGACCTCACAAACTTTCTGGTCGTGAGATGTGCCGTGCCATATCCAGCTTGTCGTTCTTGATTACACCTTGGTTGATGTAGATGAATGCGAGCGACTCGACCTTCTTCGTAGACAGTCGGTTCCGCTTCTTCGTGTGTATGTGGTCAAAAATACTCCATGCGCGTTCGCTCGCTGCGGACGACGGCGGGATCGCAAATACGACGTCAGCGATCTTGCACAGCAATGGGTACTTTCTGCGCGAATTGTCCCAATAATGCCTCGGGTGGTGCAGCTGTGGAGTGGAACGGAATTGTGCTCGCGCTTCATATCTGCAAACGCAAGGATCTCAGCATGAAGCGCAGCCATTTCGTCGCCCACGATAAGACCGCTGTCTTTCCCCAACCGAAACACTTGAGCTTGAGCCAGATCGAGATCGTTACCAACAAAATCTTCGAGGGTCCTTGGAGGGATCCAACAAGAACGCGACGCCCATTGCGCTCGTGTGAACGTATTGCCATCGCTCTTGGATCTGAATGCGGAAAAAGCGCTGGAGCTCGCGATGGACGATAGGTTGGGAAGGAATGTAAGATGGTGGCGGTGGCTCCTCCCCCTCAAGCTCTTGGATTGCACGCGACTCTTCCATCGCGCAATCGCCGTCCACACTTGCTATAACTGGGTCGGACTGGACCTGGGGATCTTGTTGCTGGTCCTGCCGCGCTTGCTCTCGCCGGTACTCTCTCAACTCCAGGTCGAACTGCACTTCGGACGTCGCACCGTACACGTGATGGAATTTCAAAGCCCGGAACCAAATGTAGACAGCAGATAGGAAGGTCGTGTCGGACTCGAGCTTGCCCAACGCTTCCACAATTGGTTCGGTCAATCGAACGACTGTCGCTAAGTTCTCCCAAAATTGATCGTCAGCTACGATCGCTCGGACGTTGTCGAGCTTTTTTGCGGTCGTAGCTCTCTTCCGATACCGCTTCGTGCTGTCAGCGCCTCTAAACATTTTGCTGATGACGCTTCGATTCATCGAGACACACCGGAGGGAGTTATAGAGGGAGTACCAACGCGTTGGTACTGGGAGCACGAGGCCGGGGGCTTCCACTCCTGCTTGACGATTTTCAACTTGCGCGGTCTTGAACTGGTCGAGGAGAGCAACATGATCGCGTACAAACCGAATTACTGCAAGCGTCTTCGCCCGAACGTCGAAAATCGATGGGTCCTTGCAAACATCGCCCATGAGCAAGTTCAAAACGTGCGCAGCGCATCCACCGCCGATGACATGGGGCCTCCTTTTATGGACATCCTTCCATGCCTTTCGCATGGCGGATGCATTGTCAGTGACGATCGCGGTCACTATGGCAGTGGTTTCTCTCTGGATGTCGTCCATCACACGCTCCATTTCTCTTGCAAAGTACTCTGCCGTGTGCTCAATTGAGTGCGTTGCCCACGATGACCAGAAAAGTGACGGAATGCCTGGCGCGACGACCATGAAATTGATAATGCTGGCACCGTTTGTGTCTGTCCAGCCGTCCGTGACGATAGATACGTAGCGGCACCTGTTTATCATGGCCTTGACCTCTTCGCGCACGCGGTCCTTGCTCAGTGCCAATAAATCCTCGCCGATGCGCTGGCGTGTAGGCAGTCGCATGCCTGGGGCGACAACGGCGATGAAATCCTTGAATGCTACCGACTCGACGATTGCATGAGGGAGCGCGCAAGCGTACACGCACTGCGCAACAGCCATCTGAAATACTGCCTCTGTCAATGGGGCCCTTGCGTCGGCTTGCGATGAAGGTAGATCCGTGGAAATCGTTGTTGCATGTGCACTGTCGGTTTGCGCCGTTGAGTATCCTCCCAAATTTCGTACAGCCGCTCGGACCTCTGATGTGGCTCTCAGACAGTCGACCAATACGTGCGGTCGCAGGTACTTCGCCGGCTTTGGATTGGTAAACAGCTCCTTGCACAACTTACACTTGGCTCGAAGATTCCCACCCTCGTGATCACTGTCATAGAATTCCCAGATGACATTGCGGCGTCGACCGACCTTTGCTTTCTCCTTCCGTGGTGGAGTTGGCAGCGCAGTGGGTGGTGATTCTAGAGCTGCTCAGTGGTGCGGCGGCGATGATTCTGGAGCTCGTTGAGGGGTAGTTTGACGACGAGGCGACGAGCGACGTGGTCCTGTGTTCGTCAGTGGGCTGAACCGATTGCTGCCTCTGCGTCTCTGAGACGGAAGCGTTGCGACAGGGGTCGATTGAACACTATCGGAGTAATCACGCGCTTGCATAGACGGTGTGCGAGCGGAGAGAGGAGTTGATCGAACGCCGTCGGAGAAGTCGCGGGCACGTGAGGGAGCGGTAGGCGTCGATAGAATGTTATGCGAGATGTCGCTGAGAGGTTGCGGGGGGCTTCCCAGTTCCATCATCGAATCGGCCGCGTTGCCCGCCATCCCGCGTGGACGAAAGAGACGGCGAGAATAACCAACGGAGGGTGAAGAAACGGAAAGGAGAGAGTTGCTTGTGCTTTGCAAACAGCAGGGATGACCCCTCTTCGTTGCATTTCCGTCGCTCCTCGCTCTCTGGATGGCATGATTGTATGCTGCTGGGTTTGATAGGCTGCGTATCAGGATATTCTCGTATTTTCGACGAATCAGTACATCACGATATCCACTATATTTTGGCGAATAGGAGTTTCGGACAATTTCGGACAGTTCCGAACTATTTGGAACAGTTTCGAAACTCAACCGAGTTCCGAACACCCTGTTTCGAAAACATCACTATCCTGAGGAGGGATGTGTAGTAGGGATGAAAACGGAGGTAGCTAGGAGATGACAAAAACACATAGCCCTCACCAGCAACTTGTTGCACCAGTTGATAAAAAACTCTGAAGCACACATGACGCACTTAGGAGAACGGGAAACCGACGCATTCTGCATGGGTACTACATGTCGGCAACGGCGTAGCGGTAAGCCTCGTCACTCTGCGCGTTGTGCGTGTTGGCGCGCAGCATGAGTTTCTCTTCCCACCCCGTGCCGCGCACGACGCCGTCCCAACGGTACCCTGGCTGGACACCGAACCGGTTGGGCGGCGCCGGCGGGCCAGCGTACTTGGGCTTGTCGCTCTGGTGCTGCTGTTTCTTCGTCTTCTTCTTCTTGGACTTTTTCGACGTCTTGCCGTCCGTGGCAAACAGACTGTCGTCCTGAAACACTTTGCTGTGCATTGGATCAAACGCGCGCACCCGCTCACGTCGCATGGTCTCGAGCTCGGCATCGTCAGCCCTGCGCGCAAACGGCGCCTTCTGGATCTTTTCGAGCAGCTCCTTCTGGCTCAGCTTTTCCTGCTTCTGGACACGGCCCGTGCCCCACTCGTACTCTTCCTGCGCCTCGCGCTTGCGCTTCCCGTCGACAATTTCTTGCTGCCGTACGAGCTCGTTGAGCATGTCGAGCTTGCGTCCTTTCTTATCGCGGTAGACAGTCTCGGCCTGGTGGCCCATGTCTTCAGCCGAGGCGCCTTTGAGCAGATCGTTGTGGGCGGCCTTACGCTGGAGATCCTCGGCAAATTCTGAGGCCGTAAAAAGGCCCGCGCGGGGCTTGTACTCGTCCTTGGCTGGCAACTCTTTGGCGGGCGAGGTGGCCGACGTTTCCTTCGTATCCTTGGTCGACGGGGCTTGACTGTAGGCTGCCTTTCGGGGCGGGGACGCATCACTCTCCTTGCGCCGGGACGCCACTGGACTCTTGCTCCGGCTACGACTGTCGCGACGACGTGCGCGACGTCCGTCTGGACTGTCACTTACCGAGCGCCGGCGACTTCTGCGTCGATCACGAGGGGACGGTGACCGGCGGCCACGACGATCACGAGAGCGAGATCGACGACGACCACCTGATCGCGAACGGGATCGTCGGTCGCGTGTGCTATCTCTGCGTGAACGCCCATGCGACCTCGGTGGGCTGCGGCGGCGTGAGCTGTGGGTATCGCGGCGCCGTGGCGACGCCGAGCGAGAGGAGGCTTGGCGGCCATTCGGGCTCTGACGGCGAGAGCGACTGTTCGGTGCACGCTCGCGACGCGGTGACTCGGAGCGTTGGTGTCTCGATGGGTTGGATCCAGCGCTGGTCGTGTCCTGTCGGCGACGAGGAGGGGAGGCGTCTTCCTCTTGGTCATCTTGTTGCTTTGCGACTCGGCGGCGAGGAGGGGAGGCGTCGTCATCACTTGCAGCTCGGCTACGGCGCCTTGGGGGAGACGCGTCCTCATTCGGTTTAGTCGCAGCACGGCGCCGAGGCGGAGACGCGTCGTTGGTGTCCGCGCCATGGTCACGACTAGTGCGCGCACGCCGCCTGGGCGGAGACGCATCAGCGCCTTCACCGTTTGCGTCTTGCGGTCGACGTCGCCTTGGCGGCGATGCGTCCTCCTCTTCCGCACGACTGCGACCGCCACTGCTGCGTGGCACGCGTCGCGGCGGCGATGCATCCGCCGCGTCTCCTTCCGTTTGCTTGGCTTCCAGTTCGGCTTGAAACTCGTGCGCGTTCGTGATCATGGGGAGGTCTTCAGGGTCAATATCGCCTCCGGCGACGACCACGGGCGCGTCGTCTTCCTCGTCCAGAGCACTCCCGCCGAGTGGCCAGTCATCGTCGCCCCCACGCACATTCTTTCTTGGCGGCGCCTCCTGCGTCCAGTCGTGGTCGACGTCGACGATGCGCGTACCCGATGTTGCCGATGCCGCCGCTTCGCTGTCTTTTGAGCGCTTCTTTCGACGCTTCTTCGTGGTGGTCTCTGCGCAGACAGAACGGTCAGAAAGAGATAAAACAGCGCAGAGAAGGATCTATGCATCTAGCGTACCGCTGCTGGCAGTGCCCATGTATCGCTGAAGATACTCGAGCTTGGACGCCATGGCGTCAAAGTTCCTTCTCGTCCCGTGATCGTTTCCGGGAGAATGGGGCCAACCGGTCAGTAGTGACATTAGGCAACCTCCCTCATGAGACTGACATGATGTACCATACCGTGTGTACCACACATTTTTGTACCCATATCAACTTATAGAGAAACACAAACAACCTTGGCCGGCTATCATCCAGCACAAGAAAGACTAGGCGAGCCGATATTGACGTCGTGTGCCACGACTATGACGACCAAGTGGGCTTGTGTCACGACCTGTGCGTCGTGGTTTACTGTCTGGCGTGTCGTGACAAGACATCAGTGTTGCAAGCGAACAGCATGAAGTCTACTGTACCCAACAGACCGAGGTCGTCGTCAAGTGCCTCACGTTCATTTGTCTAACCAATCATGAGCACAAGACAAGAGAGCCGAAGCGTAGCTCAAGAGCGGAACGAGAATCCTCTGTTGTATCCACTTCCCCCTCTCGCAACATTTCCCAACTCTACTCGTCCGCATCCATCGCGGCCATCGCCGACGCCAAATCCTTGGCCACCACAAGCGCACGCACTTGGTCCACCATGGCCGTCCATCGCGCGGCATCGTCGTCTTCACCGATCGCGAGCCGCTTCGCCGCCGCGAGGAAACGGCTCAAGAGATCGAGCGCCTCCTCGGGCATCGACGGCGACAACGCATGGAGCACCATTTCGGCGACTTGCAGATTGTCTCGCGGGAACGACGCCGGCAGGCCCGTCGACTGCTGGAACAGGAGCTGCATCACGAGCGCCGCGATGGCCGCATAGTCGTCGCCGTGCTTCACAGAGTCAAGCTCCTCCACGACGGCGTGGCGGTATGCAAACACGATCTGTCGCTCCTTCTTGCGGTCGGTCTTTCGCAGCGGCATACTCAAGGCAGTCGCGACCACGGGAATATGGAGCGTAAAGTCACCGAGCGAGCGCCGCCCCGCGGTCGTGAATGTCCACAGTCGCACGAGCGCAGCCGCTGTCGTTGGTGATAAGTGCTTTTCCAGTGCCTTTCGGTTGCTGTCACTCAGCGCCGCCATCACTTTGGGCCCTGCGGGCGAGGCTTCGTTTGTCGCGTCCGTCGCGGGTTGCACAAGCGACTCGAAGGCAGGGACGCCCTCGAGCTCCACGCTCTGGGACGCCGCCACAAAGCTTGTGACGAGTGTCGCGATCTGCGCGCCCACAGTCTCCAGCAGGTGGATTTCGGCGAGCTGGAGCTGCTCCCTGCCAAACGCGTCGTTTGCATCCACGTGGAGCTCCATCTTGTTCATCCCCTTCTCGTAAATCGCCAGCAGCGCAAAGAGCTCGTCAAACTGGTCCTCAAACTTCTTACGGAGCTCGCGCAGCGACACGGCGTCGCCGCGATGGACACTCGAGAGTGCTGCCGCGAGTGCCGCCGCGTAGATCCCATCAATCTCGGTCTCCAAATGATCCGCCAACATCTCAAGCAGCTCCTCGTCGTCCTCCGTCTGCGGGAACGCCTTGATCAACAGCTCTTGGATCTCTTCGGTGGACGGCGTGATCGACTTCGTTGACGACGCATCCTGCTGCTTGCCTGCGCCTCCACCTCGCGAACGCTTGCTTGAGAAGGACGCAAGGTCGTCGTCGTTGTCCTCGTCCCCTTTCTTGCCGCCGCGCTTGCTGCCCTTACCGCCCTTGCTCTTGGCCGAGTTGTCGCCGCGCTTGGATGATTTCTTCTCGTTCCCTTCATCCGCGGAAGGCTTGCCCCCCTTCTTATTCTTGCGGCCACGCCTGCCACCGTCGTCTTCCTCGTCGTCGTCATCGTCGTCCACAATGGCCTTAGCAGCAACAGTCGCCGCCACCGACGTCAGGGACGCTCGCTGAGACTTAGTCGCCGCGTCCTTCTTAAACACGTCGATCGCCGCCGCCAAAAACGCCTTGCTCACGGCGTAGACATCGCCAATCTGGACTGCGTCGTCCGAACCTCTCGCCACGAGTGACGACTTGCCGAGCAGAAGCCCCGCATCCACCGCATGGATCGCGCTGGGCAGGATCGTGCGCACATCCACAAACGAAGCGTCGTTCACCGCGACCTCAATCGATCCCTCGACCTGGAGCTGCAGCGCGTGGCTCACGACGCAGTTCTGGAGCGCAACCGCGTCGGGGAACCGCTTCTTGAGAAACTCGTACGGCCGCGTGACCTGCAATTGTGCGGCGCGCGCGTGGTCCAAGTACCCATTCTGCTGGAAAAACGAATACATGCTCTCGCGCTGCGCGTCCATGAACACGAACGGCACGTACTCGCGGCCGCGCAGTGTGCCCAGTAGCACGCGCGTCTGGAGGAGCGTCGGCAAGTACTCGTCCACGACCTGCTCGTTAAAGCGGTACGCGCGTACAATGTCGGGCACAAACGTCGGCCTTGTGATCGCTGTAAACACGCCGCGGATCTGTGCTTTTTGGGACTCGACAAACGAGTCCGTGTACAATACGTTGGCGCGTTCCTGGGCACGCAAGATGGACCCGACGCGGGACGCCACGACCTCTTTCATGTACTCGACCGCAAAGCCAAACTGCTGCGCGAGCTCACCAATGGACATCGTGCCGGTCTCTTGGAGTAGCGTATTCGTGTCTTCCATGATCGCGTCCAAGTACCAGTTCGTGACGACCTCTTCGCCATTATTGACGACAAAGTACTGGCTCGCATTGGGTCCGCTGGCGTGGCGGTTCACGCGCGCAACCTGCGCGACGTGGCGCTCGACATAGCTGCGGTCAATGCTGAGCAGCTGCTGCAGCTCCGTGAGACTGATGCGGCCGCCGTGGAGCGCGACGTGGTCCTCGATCTCGCGCTCGACCTGCCGCGGCGTGAGGATCTGTTTGCCCGTGAGCGTGTGCACGAACTGGACCTTTCCCAGCTGCTGGAGCTTCGTGAGCAAATCGATGACGTTGTGGTCCGAGAGCTTGAGCGCCGACTCCTGCTGCTGCACGGCCGCGAGCTGCGCCTGGAGCAGCGCGATCTCGTCCATCGCGGCGAGCTCTTCTTCTCGATGGGAGAAGCTCTGCCTGGTCGAACTTGTCGGGCCATGTACGGTAAACACATTTCCTCAGCATAGTGACACAAGGTCGATTGTGACTCTTCTCGATGTAGTGACGTATGGGCGAGTGACTTCAACTCACTGTTGGTCAAGTGGGTTCGGAATTGCTGGACGCACGCAAGAGTACGACAGATTGAAAATGCATTGGGTTATGACGCTGCACGGAGATGGAGACGCGCACAGCAGAGCTGGAAAAATGACGGATGGATGACCAAGCCCACAATGGCATCGGCGAGCGTGATCTTGGGGCTTGATCATACAGTGAGAATGATCGAAGCACGCTTGTTGCGACTAGGGGCAGAGTAACGGGCCTAGTACTCCCCGCACGTCACACAGCAAACTGCAACACCGAGGTGGGTGCACACACACGCAAGCGCCTCCTCGGGTTCTTCCGTGAAGCACTTGGTGCAAGTGACCTTGAGACCAAAGTCGCTCATCTCACAGTTCTTGTGCCTGACGAAGACACTGCCTCCCAGCATGGCGTACAGGCGACTTGCAGCATCATCAACACTCTGCGCGCTGGCGTTTTGACTAGCCACAGCCCCGCCGTTCGATCGGAGCGGGTTGTCGAGCCTGTAATAGCTCACGAGATGGTGCCAGGGAGCTTCTCCTCGTCGTGGTGCCAGCTCCAGAACGCCCAGCTGGCGTAAGCCTCACTGTACTGCTGCAACTGCAGGCTCGCAAACTGCTGCATAAGCTAGCGATCCTTGAATAGCTTCTCGTCCGGGTTACTGAGGGACCACTCGCCCTTGAAGACGTAGGTACCCGAGCAGCCGTGATCGAGTGGACCCAGTCCTTGCCACCCGCAAAGAGCGGATGCGTCGCCGCTGGCTCGACCACGGGAGCACCCTTGGCTCCTTTGTTTAGCAGCTGCATGAGCATGCGGATCGTCTGGCCGCCCAAGCTGTGGCCAAGCACGTGTCGCGCGACCGGTCATTGCTGGTCGAGCGACAGCAGAAACTACTGGGGGAAATTGCCCACGTGCGAACGTTGGTGGCTGACCTTATTGCCACACTTTGCGAAGTCGCGGGATGTGAAGAAGAAGAAGAAGAAGAAGACGAAGTGGCCGATCAAGAACACGTCCGCGTGTGGCAGTGTCGCATGCCGGTTGCTTCCAAGCCGATGATGTTGAGTGTGCGCGAGCAGCTCGCTCAGCGAGCGATGATCAACGTCAGCATGACTGCTCTCCAGTCCGTAGAGGTTGCCGTGCGTGGGTTCCACATCGAATGCCTCGGTGAACGGGCCGCATCGCTCGAGACGGATGAGATCCACGTGAGCGACGTCGAGATGGAGCTCGGCGCCATCGTTCTTGGTGAGGTCAAGATGCGGATCGAAAAGCAAATTGAGGCGTGCCGGTGGCTGTACACGTCGGCGCCACTCGCGATCAAGTTCAAGGATGCCGTCACGAAGATTGATGACAAGCGCGCACTTTTCTCCAAGGCCCTCGCCCGCTCTCAAGACCTCTATTGGTGCGAGGGCCTCCTGGAGCAGCTTGGCTCGGAGACGGAGACGATTGACGTCCACGGAGCCTAAAGTGGGCGAGCGAGCGAGCGAGAGAGAGAGAGAAGACGGCAACACTGCAACTCCGTCCAGCAGCGGTGAGCAGGGAGTAGGCACTGACGAACGCTTTTGCTTGTAGGATGACGCATGATGACTCATGGTAAGTGGGACTAACTCGGGGAGGGATGCGTCGGCAGCACTGGCAGCAACAGGAACGGCAGTCCGAGCGAGAGCAGCACCGTTTGGTGTGGCATCGGTGTCCACACGGCAAGTCAAACACACACACACACACACACAAAAGGCGAAAAGTCAGCAGCACGGGTGGGAGCTCGGAGTCAAACTCTATGGGAGGAGACCGGAGGCGAACCTCGTGGCCGTGTGTGGGGACGGACAGACCGACCGTGGACCCTGAACGCTGCTGCTGTCGCTGGGCTGTCGTTGCTGCATCGCCATCGCCAGTGCCGTCGACGTGTTTCTCTTTTGATTGCTTCCGCGCATCGTGGGCGTTGCCGCGCCATCCACCTGCATCGGTTCGCACTCTACTCTCTCCGCTCCCTTCTCTCTCCGCCCATCGTCAACGAAAAGAGAAAATAACATGAAGCAGCAAGAGTCAAGTCACAAGAAGAAGAAAACAACAACGCGTGACAATATGACAATATGAATCAAGAGAAGCAAGAAGAAAAGAAAAGAAAAAACAAGTAGAAGTAGACACCAACCCACCAACGCAAAACACAAAAAAGAAGATGCATTCCGTTCATGAATCGATTGGCCAACCTCTCTGTCTCTTTCTTTCTTTCACCCTCTCTCTCTCCTCTCCTTGCTTTTTCTTCTTTGGATCCGTCGCTCGACCGAGAAGTGGAAGCCGTGCATAATAGCAGTGGCCACTGGCGCTCGCAAAATGCAGTACATTATATCGAGTGTATACAGATCGAGGCCCCTACCAGGTCCAGGGAAGGGCTAAAGGAGCGGATGGTTGGTCCCAATGTTTGGGTCGTGTTTTGAGTTTGGTGGAGTGATGGTCCCTCCGTTGAAGCAGGTGCAACCGGAACCGTTAGACATCATATTGGTGCGAAATAGAGGCCCCTATGTGGTTGCTCACTCGGTCTGTGAGCCGTCAATACCTTATATTTGATCTCATTCAGGCAGTGAAGCCATTTGATCCCTTATTGTGCAACTTGAGCCACGGAATGCAAATAAAGGTTGCCAAATATAGGTACCATTTCGATTCATCCGGATACTGCCCACCATCAACCGGATACCATCATCCAGAACGTCAGGAACAACAAACACATCCATCGCCCACCAAGCTTCAGCGTCGCCGCCGACCGCGCCCATGCCGTTTGGCCAACTCCAGAACTCCAGTGTATCGCGATGGAGTGAACCACCACGCGCCACGCTCTGCCTGCGTGTACAGGCCCACCACCAACAGGTGCGTTCTTTTCCCTCCGCGGTAATCCAGCAGCCATGGAGAAGATCGCGACAGAGCAAATGGCGCTTCGACATGCGTGCGTGGCTGTGGTTCTCACCTGCCATGCCGCGCAGTGGGGCAACCGTCGAGTGGCCCTACAATGGGAGTCAGAGAGCTTTTATGGAACGAGTTGAAGAGGACGCCATCTGGCGTACGCCAGTGCCGAGGTGGGGTGGGCCATGAAAGCGCTTTGGCGGCATGGCCACAGCCCCTCCATCGCCCTGTCGCTTCTTCTTCCCTTCGTACCCATGGTTCCAGTTCTCGTCACTGGGTACTGAAACCATGGGTACACCAATGACGAAGTCTGTGACTGTATCCGCCAGTGCAGGTTCTCTAGCGGAGTTGGTCCTCTGACCGACAAACGGAAAGTTGTGGTCTCTCGACGCTGGCGGAGCGGAGCGTACGCCGATCCGCTCCACCACCACCCAGCGGCAGGCAACGGAAACGCCATCCATTTGGTTGGGTGAACTGCGGAGATGACCAATCATTGAGCACACCGTCCAACGGCGTACCGACGTTTCAACTGCACGCAGAGAAGAACACAGATATTGAAGGGGGCGGAACCATTGGGATCGGAAGGCCTTGATTGGAGTTCGCGTTCATGCAGAAAAATGCAAGTGCCTAGCGTTCATCTCTAACATACTGAAAACGCAAAATAAAAAATGGGGGTCTTGTGGTCGCAGCCACAGGGGAGGAAGGCGTAATAAATGAGGGGGGGGGTGGACCCGAAGTGGACTCAAGGGCTGGAGGCGAACCAGCTCTCCGACACGTTGAGGTTGCCAAACACGAGCCCTTCGCACGTTGGTGACTTGTCGATCATTGCCCATTCATCGACCTGCCAAAGAAAAAAGATACATGAGACTGAGATCCAACTTTTCCTCGTGAACCCATATCCAGAGATATGTTATACATACCCGTGGGCTCATCGCTTGGTGCGGTGCGCGCGACGCAGCGGCACCCGTGACCTTGGGCCGAATGAACGGCAGCAGCACGGTCTCGTCGGCGTCAATGTCGCTGTCGCTGGCATAGTCGCGTGGGCTCAATCGCGTGGGCTCGGCGTGCGTGGCAAGCGCGTCGGCGGCAACCACATCGTCCTCATCGTCTTGTTCCTCGTTATCAGGATGCTCGGGGGCGTTCGCTTCGTCTTCTTCGTCGTCGTCTTCCTCGAGCTCCTCGTTCTCGTCGCCGTCGCTTTCGTCGTCTGAGAACTCGTCACTTCGCGCCAGTTCACGCAGCCGCTCGAACTCGGACTGGCGCTGGCGCAGCGCAGCTGCGTGGAGCGAGCGGAAGGCCGGCGAGAGCTGTAGCGACGTCGCGAAGGCGCCGGTGCCGTGGCTGAGGGGCGAGGGCATGGAGAGCGCGGTCGACATGGCGATATAGAAACTCGACGGGGTGGCCTAGATGGGGAAACTTGAAGAATGGCGTTGGGCCCAACGGCAACGGCCACGTAATAAAGGCGACATAGTGGGGGCGGACGAAAGAGCGGACGAGAACAGGTGGGGGGACGGGCGGATGCAGCCATGATGAGAAAAACACGTCACACGAACAGGAGAAAGACGTTGGGGTGAAAAAAAACACTTTTTCGGAACTGTGATTTTAAACACTATTACTGTCTTTGTCCAAGTTAAATCTGTTACGAACAGTTGGTGGTGTTTGAAACAGATTGGCTGAAAGTCAGCGAAAGGGCGGCGGTCCCCGAAGGTGTAGGGGTACGCTCATTTGGGCATTCACCTGAGTACGTACGGCCCTCCAAGATCGGTCTCTTCCTCGTGATTGGTGTCGTCGCGGCGGCGTGCCGGCCTCGGATTGGCGTGCGCGCGGCGTATGCATCATCACCGAGTGATTGACGTCTCCACGCTGCAAGCAGATGGGGAGCGAGATCGTGTGGTCGTCGGTGGAAGTGATGGATACAGAAGTGAACGTGGTGGAGGGGACCGTCCGCCCGTGGTCCGCCCGCTGGTCCGCTCGGTCGTTACGATGGATGACTCCTTGGCGCGGCGCCATCTGCTCATGTTCGGTTGCAATGGTAGTGGGCGCATTCCGGAGCGAAGGGGCGCGCCGCTTGGTGTCGTTCTGTTTCTGGCTCACAGCCATCGCCACGACCGGCTCTTCAGCATCACATGCGGACGCGTGTCAAGCGCACGGGGTGGTTATGAACATGGGATGGAGAGGCGTCGGTGGCTGGCACCGTCTCTGGTGGGAGGGCGGCTCTCCATCCCACGTCCGCACATTCTCGCGAGATGGAGAGTTCGCGGGCAGTTGCGGTCGTTAGGAGAGGCTCCGAGCAACAACGACTCCTTCCCGTCCTTCGCTCTCCGTAGAGAGTGGCATTGGCTCAGACTTCGCCCCTGCTTCCTGGCCCTGTCAGTTCTAACTGCTGTGGCGCGTGAACGATGCTCTGGGGAACCTCTCGTTCGACCAGAGCCGTCGCCTTGCCGCCAAGCGCAGCAAGCAAGAGACTGACATCGAATGCCGCGACGTGGATGTCGTCGCATGCTTCGAGGAACCCCAACGTGCACAGCCACTTGAAGTCGGGCTCCGGCCCGCGCTCCATCTCGGCGTCCCTTATAACGGGTGCTCAGCACTCGTTCGAATCTTGATCGTGTCGAAATCCCGTCACGCTCCAGAACACCATTTCCTTTCACAACGATAGCGAAAGCAAACGCACTCTAACCCGCGTCTCGTACGCGGCCAGAGCAACACACTGAACGAGCCTGTTAGTTGGCACAAGCTGTTGGAATTCCACGCCCATGTCCAAACTCTACAGTGTGGCTTGGCCATCAGCACCGCACGCACTGCTTCTGATGAAGAACGCTTGTGCCTGCCGAGCCGTAGGGTGGGTTGGATCGGCCAGCGTGAGGAAGAGTCCAGACGCATGGGCACTGTTACCGGCCGATCTCAGGCTCACAGAGAATCGAGTATATTGTGCTCGTATTACCCATCTGTGAACGCGTGAGGTGACCACCCCATCTCTCTAGCTCTTCGAGACATGGGTACATTCGGAGGATCCCTTACGGCGAGCGTGCCTCACGGTGAGACTCACACCCGAGAACACGCTGACTGAGTGGCCGCATCAATAGCACGACAACGTCATGCACACTGGCATCGAGAGTGAGCTGAATCCCTTGGTGATCTTCAACACCCCAATCGAAAATGGATTTTATAGACCAATCCCACTACAACAAACAGTTTGCTTGATAGAAAATTCCGAAGCGACGTTTTCTCGCTCCTGCTCCTCGCGCGGATGATGCCGCGGGTCGGCGTGCTGCGTGGCTAATACGTGTAAGCCAGCGACCCTCTCGTGCACCGGATGCCCCCGGCGACGGCTTCGTCTGCGTGCGATTCAGCGAAGTGGCATGTGGGGTTGGGTCGCTGGACGCTGCCGATCCAGCCGAAAAGCTTCTCGACGGAGAATGCCAAGTGGTGCGACCGCATCATCGTGGAAGCCGCTGCATACCCGCCTTCTCGTCAGTGTTTACGAGCAAGTGCAGTGCCCGAGACCCAGAACAAGCAACACGAGACGGCGACGCAGCGGGTAGCGATGGACCCGTCGCACGTGAGCTTCTCGTGATCCCCGTTCAGCTCTCGGAGGAGGAAGGTCTTCTGAAGACACGGCTACTCGAGCTGCTGCTTGCCTCGTCGAACGCGTGAGAAAGACATCTTCCGTGCGTCTCTCCCTCTCTCTCGACGATCCGTGAAGTTGCTCGTGTGCACCCCCGAGGTTGGTCTGGTGGGCTTGCCTGGAACGCCAAGCCATCGTTACTGTCTCTCGGCCATTCGCTGTCGGTTCGTCCGCTCGCAATGCGTCGATCAAGAAGCCACCAGCGTCGCTGGACGTAGGTACTGGCGAAGAGTGCAAGCGACTACTCCTCAGGCGAGACGTGCCGGGCAATACCGTCAGCAACAACCTTTGGCGAAGCGCACGAGTGGCTTCCGCGAATCGTCACGCAAGGCGACGTCTCCCTTGCGTGCTCGAGCAGCACAAGTAGCAGCTCGAGTAGCTGTTTCTTCACGGGGCCATCCTCCACCAAAATCTGGACGGGGGTCAGGAGACGCTTGCTAAGTGACAGGTCGATGCACCACCCGCTGCGTCGCCGTCTCGAGTAGCTTGTACTGGGTCTCAAGCACTGCTCCTGCTCCTAGATACTGACGAGAGCGTGAGTATGCGGCCGCGTCCACGTCGACAATGCGGTTGCACCACTTGGCAATATCCGCCAAGAAGCTTTTCGGCCGGGCGAACAGCTTCCAGCCGAACCCACAGTGCATGGTCGTTCGCGATTTCGATCAGCATGCTCGCTTAGCACGGCACACGCTGCGGCGAGCGGCGTCATGCGCCACGCCTCATAATCGATCTCGCCCAGCAGCGTGAGGAGCTCATTGGCGTTGAATGCGAGAGGCTCGACGCCGCAAGTCGTGTCGCTGATCATTTGCGCCCAAACGACGCGGTCGCCGTGGGCATCGCAGTGCGCAAGGGAATCGGGGACGTACACGCGGCCGTTCAGCAGCACGCCGACCCAGATCCACGGCGATTTCAGCACGAGAAGCTCCTCTCGAGAGAGCTAACACCGCCGTTGGGAAGTCTTTTTCATCACCGCACTACTGGATTGGTAAAAACTATATCCTTGAGCTGGCGTAGTATCTGCAAGACAAACATGGTTCATTCGATTTCGAATTTATGAGTCGCTATGCACCGTTGTCACTTGCTGCTGAGGAACACTGATCCTTCCAATATCCACCCGCCAATCCGTTGAGAAGTCGATGGCCCCGCTACCAGGTTAATCCACCGACAGACGCCGACACACTGACGATCAGCTTTGCGTCCCAGTGAGTTAGCCAAGTTGTGCTTCCTGGAAAGTAGACTCGCTTGACCGCAAGTCTCGATCGAGTGACTGAATACCTCATCGCGCCCGCAGCTATTAAATAGAATAGATTAGCTACAGTATTCTCTCGTACGAATACTTATCTCGTCGAGGCCATTCTCACATTCGGTGCCGCGTACGAGAACGGCACGTGCCACCTGAAACAGCTTTGGTTAGTTGACTGTCAACGTTGTCGACCCCACGAGCATGACCCGATGGGCGGTTCCTTCCCAGGCTTAGTGAATCAACTCGGTCTTCTCTCTTTCAAGCGGGGAGACCGCCCGGCTTACTCGGGCAGCACGCCGTCGAAGCGCAGCGACGATCGCCCGCTGCGGCTGCTTGCTTGAGTACTCGCGGCATAGGTTGACTGGCCTCCTCCGCCATGGATCGCTTGCATACACTGATTCAGCGCCGCACGAAAGTTCTTGGGCATTTCCTGCGGTACATGGATGCGGCGGAAGTCGACTGACTGGTCGTGGCGCATGCGGACGGACGATCGCTTGGGCAGCATCCCACCCATACTGCGTCGCTCCTTGGGCTTGATCAGTGGCAACACGTGCGCGGCCGTCACGCTCGTGGTGAGCGTCATGGCGCTCGTCGGTGGGCCGGGGCTGACGCTCTCGATAGACAGGGCTGATCCGCCGTTCTCGTCTGCGGTTTTAGAGGAAGCATTGCTTTCTATAGGCAGCGTGGACGCCGTGGGCATGGCCGTCAGTCGCTTCCGCGGCGTCTGCGTGGGACGAGAAGCACTCGCGTCCCCAGTCACCTGTTGCAGCCGCCGCTGCTCGAGCTGCGCTTGCACCTTGACACGCGCCGTGGAAACGGCTTCGCTCAGCGGCCTCACCCCGTGGTCTTGGCCATGAGTGTCGATGAGTGAAAAGACCTTGCGGTCCAGCTTATTCTAAAGGCGACAGACATAGAGAAATAAGCTCTTCAGGGAAGAGAGACCGTCACCAGGACAGAGAGAATTACCGAATCCACAGCAACGAGACTGATGCCCGTGACCTGGAAATGCGTCGTGTCGTCCCTGTACAAACCACAGACTATTAGTCGTATACCCACCAACAGACGTGATGGACAGTCAGTACTCACGCAAAGACGCGGCCAATGTACTGCGTGAGTAGTGGCTGCTTCACCCAGCCGGCTCGCCGCACAAACTCGCTCATCTCCAGCACCTTGAGTACTGGTGGCCTGTGGCTGTGGCCGTCCCAGCACGAGATCTCGCCGCGCGTGACCTTGACGACCGTAATGAGATCGGTGACGTCGCTGGCAATTTCTGCGAGTCGCTGCTGCAGAAACGGGAGTGACGAAAGCGTCTCCCGCATTGCCGCTGCACCCACGATGTCCACGAAAGAGGAGCGACGGCTGGTACTCATGCTGGCGGGACGTAACAGGGTCGGCATGACGGAAGACGAAGGGAGCGAAGATTCTCCTCCTCTCTCTCCTCCTCCTCCACGCATACTGCTGCTTCGTCGGTCGTTGGTGGCCGCGGTCCGCTCGATAGTCTCCCCTCCTCCTCCTCCACCACCCACAGCGCCTCCTGCTTTCTTGGCACCCATGGCTGCCGCTCTCGTGCTGCGGTGGCCCGAGACGCAGACCCAAACTTCCCCCAGTTTGGGCATCAAGTCTTCTAGCAGAAAACTGTCGCGTACTGTCTCGCTTCCCCGAAGTGCGGCGATAGAAAAACAGTCAATCAATTCTGGACGCGTCTGCGTGGCCGCAAGAACGGCCGACGGGTGGCTTACGCGCTCGCGATTCAGTTCGGGAGTCGACAGACCACTGGTTTCGGGCCAAATGCACTCAGACGTGGTTGCCAAATACGTCGTTGGCCGGCCGAGCTGCCACGTGCGGTGCCTGCCAAAGCAGCCGACCTGGACGCCGTCCAGTGTCCAGAGCGTCACGTCGCCATTGCCGCTCGACACGAGCAAGAACGGCTCGCTTACGCGCACGTGCTCCACAAAGTCCAGTGCGAGCACACGTGCTGAGCTTGCACTGCCACCGGTGGGCACGCGCCAGAGACAGCATACGTCCAGTACAAGCCCAGCATGATCCGGGGAGATCGAGAGGTCCCAGACCTTGAGGTAGCCGGCCACGTCGCCCGTGACGAGATGCGTGTTCGTTCGGTCACACCGGATGGCCGTGACGGCCTCGTGGTGCGGGTGCTCGAGCGGAACCACAGCGCGCGGCGTCATGGAGCGGTCCACACAGATGAGCTCGCCCGTCTCGCCCGCGGCAAACAGCATCTCGATCTTCTGCGCGTACACCATCGTGTCGATGGAGCCGCTACTCTGGTAAACCCGTGAGAGGAAGTCGCCCGAGTTGATGGACCAGAGCAAGATGGTGCCGTCGAGCCCGGCGGTCGCGACGTAGGCCGGCGGGATGTAGACCAGCGCGAGCACGTCCATGGTGTGGCACTTGGTAGTACTGGACTGCTGGGTAGAAGGTGGTGGCAGTACGTGGGTCGGTAGTGCCTCGCTTTCGTCGTTCTTGTCGGCCCAGACAAACACGGACCGGTCCCAGCCGACGCAGCAAACAAAGCGCTGGCAAATGTAGTCGCCCATGCCCACGCGCAAATTGCGCTCAATGTCGAGAATGCTCGTGACTTCTTTCTCACAGTACGTCGCGGCTGCCAACGCAGGCGTGGCAGCCGTCGACGTACTGCCACTCGATCGACGCGCGCTCGGCGACGCCGGCTCGGTGTCTTGAGGGTGGGCGTCCGCCTGGTTGCTTGTGCCCCGCCGAGGCGAATGCGTTGATTGGAGACCAGTTGCCTTGTCGCCCTTCGCGTGGAGCTCGGTGCGTGTGGGCGACGGCAGCTCGGTGTACGCGCTGAGCGTCTGTGGGTTCTTGCGGCCTTCAATGTCGACACCAAAGGTCGGTGGCAACAGCATAATGTCACGCACTTTGTTGCGCTTGCGTGGGGATGTCGGCAGCGTCAACGGCGTGGTCGCGGTCGCAGCCGTGGGCTTTTTGTTGGCGCCGGATTTCTTTGCAGCGGCGTCTGTCTCGCCATCTCCGTCGTCGCCGTCGAGTCCGAGAAAGGACAGATCGTCTGCCAATGGCAGCGACGTCGTGGCACCACCACTGCCACTAATGCCTGCTGCGCTACTCGAAGCAGAGGAGGACGCCACCCCGTCAGTCGTGGCAGTGTCGCTGCGCTGCTGTTTGTGGAACTGCTTGACCAGCGCGCCGTTGCTAAAGTTCCACATCTTGATCACGGCCCCGTCGTGGCTGCCCGTGAGCAGCCGGCGTCCGGGGTAATCAAACGCAATGGCCGTCACGGGGCTCTGCCCATGGGCGTTTGCAAAGCTGCAGATCTCGTCGCCTGTCTCGGCGCTCCAAGTTTTGACGACTGACGCGGCGCTTATCTCGGCCGTCACGACCTGGTGGAACACAGCGTTGTAGGACGCGAGAGTCATGGGCTTTTCCGCCGCGGACGCGCCGCCATCGCCGCCTCCACTGCCTGGGTCGCCGTCCGCGTCGTGGACTTTGAAGGGCCACCGTGTGAGGTGGGTCGTCGCGCTGAGCAGACACGGCGGCTGCTTGCCGTCAAAGAGCAGAGCCGCGATGCGGTGCTCGGCGCCGCCCGTGCTTTTGGCGCGGTCGACCCACGTCTGCAGACACCGGTGGTTGCGGACGTCCCAGACTTTGAACGTATTGTCGGACGCGACCGAGAGGATCTGGTAGTTGTCGTCGTCGCTCACGACCTGCACGACCGACGACGTGTGGCCGCGCAGCGTCGCGACGGCGCGCTGGGACGAGTACGGATTCCAAATGGAAATGTCGCGTTCCATACCGCAGCTCGCAATGAGCCGCGTGGACGCGCACCAGACCAAGTCAAACACGCCCTTCTTGTGGCGGTTGTACTCGAACTTGACGACCATGCGGTCGACGTCGATGATCGAGATGTTGGTGTCGAGCGATGTCGCGACGATCGCGCGCATGTCGTGGACCCACTTGACGCGCGTGACCCAGTCCGTGTGCTTCTTGAACTTCGTGCGCGAAATAAACCCGTGGGTCTCGAGCGACACCCCCATCGCACCACCGCCACTGGACGAAGACGTTGTGCCGGAGGAGGACGACGAGGAGCCACTGGTGGCAGGACCTGTGGAGCGGCCGTCGCAGGCCATCCACAAGTCGGAGCACGTCATGACGGTGATGCCGCCCGTGTCGTCGCCGATCACGAGCGCCTCGCGATCGTCGGCGGGCTTTTCGACGTACTCGACGCAGAGCGGGATGGCCTTGCGCGACGAGTACTCGGTGATCTCGCCAATGAGCGCGTTCGAGCCGAGGTCGTAGATCCCGAGCGTACGGTTCATCGAAGTCACGGCGAGGCGGTTCGAGCGCTTCATCACGCAGCAGTCGGTGAGCCAGTTCTTGCCCGTCGTGATGACGCTCTGAAGCTGCAGCGTGTGGACATTCCACGTGCGCACGCTGCCGTCCTTGCTGGCCGTGAGGTAGAGCGACGGTTTGTCCAGCCGCAGCACGCGCGTGATGAGGTCCTTGTGGTGGGTGGCCGACCGTGCAGTACTCGAGCCGTCGCTGCTACTGCTGCCCAGGCCCGAGACGGAGCCGCTCGCACTCGTGCCGCTGTTGGCGACGCCACCGGCACCAGTCGCATCTGGGGTGGCCCCCTCGCCGAGCTTCTCTGGTTGGTACGTCTCGTAGTAGGCGTTGCAGTCATCGCCGATGAACTCGGACGAGTTGTCGCTGCCGCTGAGGAACATGTACTAGAACCAGACAGAGAGCGATGAGGACAGGGTGCCCCCCTTCTCAGAGGCCAATTCCCATCACGTACGTTGGTGAGTTCATCCCAGTCGACGGTGCCGTCCGAGTTGGCGTCGATCTTCTGGAAGCTACAAGCCCACGGTCAGCTCTAGTCAGATGATCCGTCTCACAAGATATCACGGTCAAGCGCACAGTTCAGTGAGCTGCGTCTCGCTCAGCGACGCGTCGATGATCTCGCGGAAGAGGCTCACGAACTCCTTCTCGTTGAGATCGCCGTCCGCGAACTTCTCCTTGAGCGACTGGAGCTGCTCGACGCCAATCTCGTCGCGAGAGAAGACCGTCGCAGACTTGCGCTTGGACTTGTTCATGATGGACCTGTGCTACACGCGCCCCTTCAGGATCGATAATAGAGCAAGCTTTGAAACTCATTCAAATAGATGGAGCGTAAACGGCGTGTATGGTAAATATATGGAGATGCAAAGCATTTAGAAGAATCGAAACTTTGTCTAAACCGGCAGCTCCGATAGTGGCGGATGGTGCATCTCCACAAAGAGCTTGTAGGCGCCGCCGCCGACAATGCCACCGAGTGACGGCCCGACGATCGGGGTCCAAAAGTAGTAGTTCCGCAGTGTGAACACCTGGGACCCCCAGCCGGCGATGCTCGTGAAGAGCCGCGGCGCAAAGTCCCGTGCTGGGTTGATCGCATAGCCCGTGTTCATGCCAAAGGCCATGCCGATGGCCCAGATGAGCACCATGAAGTGGAGTGGCGTCGCAGACGGATGAGCCGGGCGGTTGCGCTTGTC
Organism: Pythium aristosporum; assembly: GCA_023337755.1. Taxonomy (NCBI): domain Eukaryota; phylum Oomycota; class Peronosporomycetes; order Pythiales; family Pythiaceae; genus Pythium; species Pythium aristosporum. The sequence continues at coordinate 112 of JAADXL010000545.1, read as the reverse complement.
CGTGATGGCAAACACGCCTAGCACCAGCAAGGCCGTCGCGAGGAACTCGGTGTAAAAGGCCGTGAGGTTGGTGACGTCGCTTCTCGGGTACGTTGCGTAATTGGCGCGCGAG
>JAADXL010000544.1:0-23036 GCA_023337755.1 Pythium aristosporum | reverse complement strand
TCCACTTGGTGGATCCTCTGTGCAGTGATGTCTCTATGCAGCGGTATCTCTATTGCCATTGGATCTCCTCTTCTCTCTCGTCTCTCGTCTCTCGTCTCAGTAGCTTGTGAACGCGAGCGACGCGTTCTCGGGCGCCGACCGCACGACGTGGTCGACCATGCGCGGCACGATCCGCTGGTTGAGCGTGTTCCACGCCATGCTCAGCGTCTCGTCGTAGCTGCCCGTCCAGCAGTGCTCAAAGCCCTTGCCGTCGTGGACGCCGTACTCGATCGAGCCGTTGTAGTACGGGTTCCGCGTACTTTCCAGAAAGTCCTCGAGCAGGTACGCGCCGTCGTTCAAGTAGTAGCTGTCCAGCACGCCCACAAACACGTGGAGCTTGTTCACGAGCTTGGCGCCGAGCCCCGCGGCTTCCCACTCGCGCTGCAACTTGACGCGCACATCGAAGTGGTCCTCCCAGTACTGCACGACCGTGTGGTTAATGTCGCCCGTGAGCTTGTCCCAGACCGCGGCCGGGTACCCGTCCGAGTCGTTCACGGGCGAGTACGTGGCCTGCCACACGTCCCACTGGCCGCCCGACCGTCCGCGCGACCCGAGCAGCCGCTCGTGGTGGTTCTCCTGCTCCATGGTCTCGCGGATGTGGCCAAGGTAGTCGCGCGACGCGCCGCGGTTCTTCTGGGTCCAGTCGCCCTTGACGTAGTAGGCGTTGGGATCGTCCAGCAAGTTGACGATCTGGAACTTGCGAAAGTCAAACGAGTCGGGACAGAAAGCCCAGCAGCCATTGTACTCGTCCGGGTAAAAGACCTGGACCGCGAGCGACTCCCAGCCGCCCGTGGAGCCGCCGTACATGGTGCGCGCCCAGCCCTGGCCAATGCCGCGGAACTGCTTCTCGAGGTACGGAAGAAACTCGTACGTGATGGCATCGCCGTAGGGACCAATGTTGGCGCTGTTGACGGCGTACGAGTCGTCGTAGTACGGGTTCGCGTGCTGCAGCTGCACGATGATGCCTCGCTTCTTGTAAAAGGCCGAGTCGGGCGCGTCCGATGTCCAGTTGGCGTAGAGGTAGTACCCGTAGAGATCGTCGACCGAGTCGTTCTCGGTGGCGTTGGGCGGAGTCTCCAAGAAGTCGAACTCAAAGCCGCGGCTGTAGTGCGACTGGTAGATGAACAGCGGGTACTCGATGTGGGCCGTCGATGCGTCAAAGAACTTGTGTGGCAGCAGCACCCAGGCCTTGAGGAAGACGTCTGTGCCCCAGAAGGTCGAGAGGCGTTGACTACGGAACGTGACGTGGCGGAGCAGTTCCTGCGGGGCGTATTCGGGGGCGTCCGCGGCGAGCGGCGGCAGCGGCGGCACGATCTGATCGATCATGAGCGACTGGGGAAAGTCGCTTTGTGGAGCGAATCGCACGAGCTGCGGTTTGCTGAAGAGCGTCCCGGGGGACGACAGCACGCCGTCGTTGCTCTCGAAGGTGGCCATGCCCGGCAGCCAGAGGCGGCGGCCGTCCGAGCGGTTGTAGTACACGTACGGCTGGAGCACGGCCTGCACCCAGTACTCGTCGGCGGGCACGTCGAGCAGCGAGAGCAGCGGGTACCCGTCGCTGTGGCTCGCATTCACGACGCGCGTCTCCGCGTCGGGGTGGAACGCAAAGACGTCGACGGCGAACGCCTGCTGCGTGTCGGCCGAGTCGTCAATGAGGAGCCGCGGCTGGTCGTCGCCCAGCGGGTCCCCCACCGCGCTCTTCTTGGCGAGGCAGACCACAAGCCGGCCCGTGACGGGTCCGCTGTGCACGCTCGACGCAAAGCGGAGCTCGAACCGCGGGTTGGGCGTGAGCACGACGCCCGCGGGCACGACGACAAAAGCGCCATGGGAGCGGTCGTACCAGTAGAGTCCAGCGAGGGCGACCCAGAGCAGCGTCGCGAGCGCGCCCCATGAAACGAGGCCGAGGCGACGCGCGCGTGCGCCGAGACTAGCAGAAGAAGACGGTGGCGGAGGAGGAGGCTGCTCAATGTCCATGGAGAAGCTGCGGTTCTTGGCGGCGTCGGCCATGAGCGACGAGCGCTCGCTGGGCTTGGCCGGCGTCGCCATGGGTGGAGGGGGCTTTGGTGGTGCTGGTGGTCGCGAGGCGGAAGTGCGAGTGAGAAAACGAAGTGGAAACTTCCGCCGAGCCGTCGCGACTCACCCGGGGCGACTCATCACGGTCGACGCACGCGATGCTTCTTTTTTTTCTTTCGTGGTGCGGGCCATCCTGCAATATACAATGTTGATGGTTACATCGTATTTAGTAGTTATATCATTCAAAGAGGTATTTAGACTCTCATCAGTGTGTAAAATCGAGGAGCTACGGTGTCCTGTATCAGATGATAGAGGTTCCGGTTCTGGCTGGCTGGCCAGCCACGTCAGCTGCAAAAGTGGAAAAAGATCCGAGCAGACGTTTTCCCATGGAGCACACAGCGCTGCACCACTGGCAGTGGTGCAGTGCTAGGCCCCAGTGGTCCACTGGGTCCTCCCTCGCCCTCGCCTCCTCACCCATGAATCACGATGGACCCTTCAGTCCACCACCCAGGAGCCACTCTGCACGCAATCGTTCTTTGATTAGGTTGTAGGAATGATATTTGATGATACGCCACGTCAGACATGCGAAGGGTGGTCCTTCCTTCTCTCTTGCAGTGGGTGCACTACAGTACAGTAGGCTAGTCGCTCCCACTGCCTCGGCTCTTCTAGCCACGCGCGGGCGACGGCACGGGGTAGTCGCCATCGCTCTAGGCGCTCGAGCCTCCGTCGCAGTCGGCGCACTCGGCCGTGGCCAGCACGACCTTCATCGCGGCCGTTCCGTCCTTGTACTGCGTGCACAGATCCGTCTTGCGCGTGATGCAGTTGCGGCCTTCCTGGAACGAGTAGAACCCGTAGAGGGTGCACAGGTCCTCGCACTTGGCCGCCTTCTCCTTTTGGTCGGCCTCCCACGGCGTCGCCTTCATATGCGCGAGCTTGGCAAACTTCTTGGCGTTGGCCGATCGAGCGTGCTTGGTCTCGTGGTGCTTGGTGTGGTGGACCGTCACGCGCAGTGCGCCGTTCGTGGTGTCGGCGTCGACAGCGAACGCGGCGACCAGCAGAGCGAGGGAGAGCAGCGCAAAGGTCTTGGCCATGGTTGCAGGAAGGAGTGTGGGAGTTGGTCGGCGGGAGGAGGATTGGAGAATGACGAGGGCGAAGGAAGTGAGGATCGGAGGAGATCTTCTCCCTCAGCGGAAGAGGGAGGAGATCTGAGTCAGCGAGCTTTTAAATCAGATACGGAGGCTCAAAAGCCATTGATTGGATAAAATTCATCTCCATCATGGCTACATTTGACAATCACTCTGTGCATATATTATTCAAGTCAAAGTCCCTCACACTCCTCTCCCGCCGCTGGCTCAGCAAGACGTGGGCGGCGTCGTCGTGGGCGTCGTGGGCGCGGGGGGCTTGGTGCCATCCACTGGCGCGTCCGTGGGCTTTGCGGTCGGCCCTTCCGTGGGCTTTGCGGTCGGCGCGTCCGTGGGCTTTGAGGTCGGCGCGGACGTTGTGGGTGCAGCCGTGGGGGGCGCCTCGCACGGCGAGATGACGCTGTTGAAAAAGGCCGTGAGCGTCTGGTCTGTGCCGGCGAGAGTGAGCGTGCACTCGGGCCAGACCATGGGCTTGACCTTGGTGATAAAGGCCGTGCACTTGGAGCAAATGCCCTGCTGCTGGGCGGCCGTCGGCGGCGCCGGTGGCGGTGCCAAGTAGTACCCGGTCGCCTCGTGGCAGGCCGTGATCTCGGGGCCGAGCGAGTGGAGCTGTGGCGCCACGACGGCGTAGTTGCACTTGTCGAGCGCGAGCGCGCTCTGGGCGAGGACAGCGGTCATGGCAGCCGCGAATGAGAACGAAGTCTTCATTGGAAGAGACGGTTGGGTTGGCGCTACGGGGGAAAAGGGCGAATGAGAAGAGAAGGAGAGCCCCAAGACTGCCGTTGACAGTTGGGCGATTGATCGGCTTGATCGGCCACGATCCCCGTCAAGGAAACGGGGGTTCCTCTCTCCGCATCACTGCGTGAGTGGCTCATCCCTGCGTGGGCACGTGGCAGTAGGCCAGTCATCGCCCGGCGGATTATCCAGACGCGTGCACTCCGTCAATCGCAGGAGAAGGTCACAAAGTCCGATTACTTTTGCATCACGTGCGACGTTCTGATAACGTCGGGATTAACTACAGTACAGCACATGTGCTGCTGGTCAATCCGGAGCGAGAGGCCCCGACACGGAGGCGTGTGTCCCCAGCCAATCGCGTGCGTAAAAGCGTGATGTTGAAGTGGCGTTGCGGCATAGAACGGCCATGCATCATCGACTAACCTTGGTATCAGTCTCAGTGATGCGGGGCTTTCCGTGCCTGGCACGCGCCAGGCACGCGCCTCTTTCCCGATCTCCATACCACACCTTCGATAAAACCGCTTATCCATCAAGTCTTGGTGAGTGTCTGGCAGCTTTCCCACCGCCTTCAAGAATGAGAGACCCAGTGAGTTGTCGACCATTTCTCTCACTCGGCATTTCCGAATTCTCCTTCGTCCACACCCATCTGAACCATGAAGACCACCCTCGCTCTCACCTTCGCCGCCACCGCCGCGACCTCCGCCCTCGCGGCACAGTGCTCGTACCCGACCATCGCGCCGCAGCTCCACTCGCTCGCGCCAGAGATCGCGGCCTGCACGACCACGACCGGCTACAACATGATCAACCCGCCGGCCATGCCCACGCCCGAGCAGCAGTGGGCGCTGTGCTTTTCCTGCCAGGCGTTCATCGCCAAGGTGACGCCCATGACGTGGCCCGACTGCACGCTGCCGCTCGCCGGCAAGCAGCAAACGCTCACGGCCTACTTCACGGCCGTCACGCAGCCGTGCGCGCTCTAAGTCAACAAGACTAAACTCTAGTTTTTAACATGAAAATCGTTTTTTTCGTAAAAGTGTGTTTAGGGATCTCTCCCCTTGTTTTCGGGCTGGAGTGGTTTGGCCTCGGCTTGTGTGGCGTGCTTTAACTGGAGCTCGTCGCGCAGCGCCTGGCACTGCGCAAAGAGATCGTCGCGTTCGCGCCGCGTCTGACTGACTGCGTGCTCGAGCGTCTGCGCTTCGTGGTGGAGCGCGTCGAGACGCTCGCGCTGCACAGCCTTGGCTTCAGTCTCCGGGGGCGAGGCAGCTGAAGCATCGTTTTCCAGCTCCAGCATCTCTCGGACATAGTCAAGGGACTGTTTCTGCTCTTGATGCTGCCGCAGCACGTGCGCGTAGAGCTTTTCGGTCGTGTCCAATTTCTCGAGCAGAAACTGGCGACGTCCGTGGGCTGCCTGCGCCTCTATGTCACCCGAGCTGCTGCTGGAACCGAGCAGAAGCCGGCCCGACTGTGATAGGGTCGATCTCCTCAATGCATCGTCGCGTGGCGTCTGAAAGTCCGAGAGGAATCTCTCCATCTCGACCACACGCGACTGCCACTGCTGGCTCAGCTTCAGGCCCCTCCCTTGGTTCTCACCACGCGTCGAGACGTTAGGGTTTACCGGCGGCGTCTTCTCTTGGGAAATCACCTCCTCCTCCGGCGTGGCCAACGTGGATTGGGAGAGAAAGAGGTTTTGATAGCACTGGACGAGCAGCTTGTAGACGCACCTCAGGAATCGCGGATCGGCCACATCGTGCGTGTGGGTCGTCGCCTCAGCCACACCGTGGACCAGCAGGAGCGCCCACTGGCCGACCGAGAGTCGGGCGAAGCACTCGGTCCGCACAAACAGCGTCCGTGTCGTGGCGTCAAAGTGCGTGAGCAGGACGCCGTCGTGCGGCGGGGGAGTCGGTGGTGGGGGAAGTGCCGCGGCCGCCACGACGCGATCCACAAGCAGTGCGTCCTCATTGTCCAGCACCATCATCATCCGGACCAACGCGTTGGCAAAGTCGACGTGGGTCTGCGTCGTCACGTCCATGGCTTCGCGTGGGACGACCCGCAGCTGCTTCTCCTCGCTGTCGAGGACGAGCTGACGCCAGCGGCACGCGTCGTCGACCGCCTGCGCGAGCGACTGCTTCAACTCGGAGGGGCCCTTCGTGCTCTCGACACTCGCGCGTGCGGTGAGCTGCTCGTGGAGGAGACCTTCGATCCTCCCGAGACCAAGCTCAATCACGCGTCGCAGGTCGCTCGTCTCGACCTCTCCTTTCGGGCTGGTTTCTACTTCGCCAACGCTCTCGGCGACGGCCTCTTCTTTCGCCTTCTTCTCCCCTTCTCTCGCTGTCGTGGCCGTTGCGACAGCCTTCGCCTTGTTTCGCACCAGATCCCGTTCCTCCAGAATCCTCTGGTGCATCGTCGCTGTCACGATTTGGATCTTGCGTGTGTACGCGTGCTCCACCGTCGCAACGGCCGACGCCACGAGCCGCTTCACGCGTGCCTCGTGCTGCGCAAGACGCCCGCGGAGCATGAGTAGTAGACTCGTGAGCTGGTCGCTCTTCTCGCGCTCCAGCACGGCGCGCTGCGTCGAGTCGTGTGCAAGCCCACGGACGCGCTCGAGAAACGCCGTCTCCATGGCTGCGCGCTCCTGCTCGACAAGCCCTCCGTGGTCGTCGGCGAGGCGGCGCAGCTGCGAGTCCAGCTCGGTCTGCAGACGCTCCAGTTCGCTGTGCTTGTCGAGCAGCAGCTGCTGGATGCGAGCGTCCGCGTCGAGCTGCAGCCGCGCGCGCATATCGTTCAAGAGATCGTCCGAAGCGTCGCTTCGCCCAAGCACGAGCAGCTGGTGAGGCGGAGAGACACTGGTCGCTTGCTGTTGTTGCTGCTGGACGCGTCTCTCGTTAGCGGCCGCAAAGTAGTGGAGGAGAAACCGCAGCTCCGAGAGTTGCTGGTTCTGGAGTCGCTGCCCCTCGATCGCTGCCTGGGTTTCGTGGGCCTTAATCGTTGCCTCCTCGGCCGCGCGAATTCGAGTGTCGTACTCTACGTCGAGATCCCTCAACCGCTGCTCCTCGTGCTGGTCCACTAGCGCTTGCATTGCGGCTGCCTTTGCCGCCGTTTTTTGCTGCAGGATCTCTCGCAGCACCTTTCGCATGGCCCGAGACTTGCGGTTTGACTGCCGAGTCAAGAGACGAGACGTCTCGCTCGCGTGGCGCTGGTTTAGCATGAGCTCAACCGCCGCCAGCAGAGTCATCCGTTCGGGCACGACCTGGGCATTCAAGAGTTGCTGGATCGCCGCCACATCCCGTGCCTGCTGGATAGCGTGCGCCATCTCATTCTCTTCTTCTCCTTCATCGGTAGCCTCCTCTCTGGCTGACGCCACGGCCGCCTCCGGACGTGTCGTTCTGTCCATCTCTTCCTCGTCAAGCAGCGGGGGAGCCGAGCCGTCTCCCTCCTCGCCCTGTTCACCACTGGTAGCCATCTCGAGCGCTTCCTCGACAGCCTCCTCCACGCGCAGATGCTCCGTCTCAGCGTCCCGCGCGTCTTGCTCTTGTCGCTCTCGCAACTTTTGCAGCTCGAACGCTCGTTTCGCCTCCAATTCCATCAGCTTTTTCTGCTTTTTCGCTGCCACGCGGGCCTCGAGCTTTTGCTTTTGCGTGTGGAGATCGTTCAAATGGCTCTGTCGCAACTCACGGCTTGTCGCGTCAAACTCACTTGCGAGCCGTTCGAGCTCGATGGTGCGAGCCGCGTCCATGGCCTGTCGCGCCGCCTCGGCCGCTCTGGCGTCGATCTCAGCCTGCGCGACACGTGCCATCAGCTCGGCTTCCTGCTGGCGCTGGCGCTCACGCTCTTCATCGAGGCGGCGCGCTAGGCCGGTCTGCATCTGGCGCTCCAACTCGGCCGCTTCTTGGTCGTCCAGCTGCTTGGTCAGTCCTTCGTTTTCCGTCGCGTCCTCGGATTCTTTCTGCTGCTTCTGCTGCCTCGCACGACGAAGGGCGATGCGCTGCTGGAGCTGCTGCTGCTGCCGCTTCTGTTCGCTCTCGAGCGACGCCGTGAGCGCCGTCATCTCGGCTTCGTGTTCTCGCTTGAGCCGCTCGAGCTCAAGCTGGGCACTTTCCTGGACGCGTAGCGCTTCATGCTGCTTGGCGAGGGCCGCCGCCTCGGCCTGCTTTGTGAGATCCAGCAGCTCCGCCTCTTGCTGGCGCCGCATCTCATCCCACACTTGGGCTTCTTTCGCTCGCAGCTGCGCCTCGAGTTCTCGTCTTTCTCGCTCGTCAGCTTCGGTATCTTCCTCGATAGCAGCGGCCTCAGCTGTGACGGTCTCAGCTGGCAGCTGCGGTGGGACCAGAGGCTTTGCTCGCTGCTGCTTGCGCTTGGCGATGCGGTCCTGTAAACTCTTTTCCTGACGCTGCCTCTCCATCGCAAGCGCGCGCTGCAGCTTCTCCGTCTCATCATTGTGATTCTGCTGACAAGTGAGTAAGAGCTTCTCCATCTCATCGGCGGTTCGCTGGGCAGCAGCCTGCAGCTCGGTCTGGGCGTGGGCCTGCGTCTTGGCCATCTCGTCCAGAATTTTTTGCTTCTCCACCGCCAAACTCTCGTCGATCGCACAGGATTCGTTGGCCAACTCCGACTCTAATTCTCGTTCAGCGGCTTCAGTCTCACTTGATAGACTCGTCGTGTTGGGCGCCATAATCACATCCTTGCGTTTCGCTGCGATCCGCTCGATGAGCCGCGCCTTGCGCAGTGCCGCCGCCTGTTCCAGCGCCGCGAATCGCTCCTCGCACGCCGCCGCGTGCTCTCGACGCAGCCGCTCCATTTCTTTTTCCGCCTGCGTGGCAGTGAGCGAGCGCAGACTGCGCTGCACGGCTACCACTGCTTTGGTGGCCATCACAATTGACCGCTTCCGCGGAGGGTGGCGATCCTCATCACTCTTCTTCTCTTGGCGGCGGCGACGCTGGTGCTTCTGCGCAAGCCGCTCGTTTAGCTTCGCGCGACGCGACGCAGCGTCGGCCGTGTCGTCGCCCACCGCACGCACGCGAGACGCGGTGAACTCAGCGGCGATTCGATCCATCTCGGCCAGACGCGCAGCCTCTATGGCTTTTCTCGCGGCGTCAGCTGCACGCGCCTCAGTCGCCGCTGCTGTGATCTGCTCGGTGATGGCCTGCTCTCGCTTGTCATGGCGGCTGCGCTCGCCATCCAGTGCCATGGCCGCTTGGAACTGAAGTTGGTCCAGCAATTGCAGTCGCTCCAACTCGTCCTCGGCCGCCATCACCTGCCCGTCCAGCTCACTGGCATGCGTCGCTTGGCGCTGCGCTCGCCGTGCTGCCAGTTTCTCCTGCAGCTTTTGTTCCTGTCGCTTCCGTTCGGCACTCAACGACGCCCCAAGCGCTGCTCGTTCCCGCGCGTGGTCGTCCTGCACGCGGCGCAGCTCGTCCTCTGCGGCGGCTTGCACCGCGCGAGCATTTTCTCCCCGGCCTTGTGCCTTCTTCTCCATGGCATCAAGCATCTCGGTTGCTTGACGGCGCTGCGCTGCCTCGGCCTCGTGCAGCCGCCGCGCGTCTTCTTCGGCAAGTGACTGCGCCAGCTGCGCCTGCTCCCTCTCTTCCTCCACCTGCAGTTCTTTCTCCACCGCTGCATGGACAGCCGCTTGGTCTTCGGGACTGCCCGCAAACTGCTTCATTGCGTCGGCCAGTGCTTGCTCGCGTCGGCGCGCCAGGCGATCTCGTAGTCTCTGCTCTTTGAGTCGTCGCTCCTGGTCGAGCGCGCATCTCAACGCATCGGCGTCGGCCGCGTGGGGTCGCTGGCACGCCTCCAGCAACTGCTCGAGCTCGTCACTGGTCGCCGATGTCGCTAGCTCGAGCACCTCGTGGGCCGCGCGTTGCTGGCTCTCGCTCTCTTCCACTGTAGCACGTTGCTTCTTCGATCGCTCCTCATCGATTGCAGCCTCGGCAGCAGCTGCTTCGTCCTGCAGTCGATGCTCCTCTTCTGGTGAGCCCTGGTCGCCAGGAGAAACGGCTCGCATCGCCAAAGCCCTTCGTTTCTGCTCGATGCGGTCTCGGAGAGCGACCTTCTTGGCCGTCGCGTCCTGCTCGATCTGGCCGAGGCGATGAGTGAGTGTCTCCGCGTACTCTCGCTTGATCCGTGCGACTTCGTTGTCGACAGCGTCCTCCATGGCCACTTTTGCGACCGTTTTCGAGTCGATAGGATCAGGTGCCTGCTCCCCTCCTTCCTCATGATCGCTGGCAGCCAAGTCTCTCCTTGCCTCCATTATCTTTCCCTTTTCCCGTCGGCGTCGCTGTGCCAGTCGGTCTTGAAGCTTCGTCTTCGTTGCCTGTGCGTCTACAGCGCCAGCCACCTGCGACCGACGAAGGCTCGCATCAAACTCCGCGGTAATCCGCTCCATCTCGACCTGCCGTGCGGCTTCAATTGCACTCCTCGCAGCGTCGGCCGTGGTTGCCTGTGCTGACAGCTTGACAAGCTCCATTTCGAGACCCTGTTCAATCTGCTCATGTCGACTTCGTTCTTCATCGACGGCTCGACTCGCGCGCTGCTGCAGCTCGGCCCGTAGCTCGGCCGCCTCCAACTCCTCGTCCACTGTGAGCACTTCCTCTCTGACGCCTTGCGTGCGCCGTTCAGCGCGTCGCGCTCCCAATTTCTCCTGCAGCTTGTCCTCCTGACGCTTGCGTTCCACGTCCAGTGACGCCCAAAGCGCCGCCAGTTCGCGTGCGTGGTCGTCTCGCACGCGCCGCAGCTCGTTTTCGGCCGCCGCATGGGCCTCACGGGCTTGTACCTGACGCTCTTGAGCTGCACGATCGGCCTGTGTGAGTTTCTGAGTCACCTCACGCTGCAGTGCGGCTTCACTGTTGGTCAGTTGCTGCGCTTCTTCTTGCGCCAGCGACTGCTCCAACTGCTCACGCTCCTGACGCTCATTTGCCGCCAGCTCTTGCTCTAATGCGTCGCGTACGACTTGCTGGTGATCTACTGGTTTCCCCACGGACGCCGCCTCCGCTTCCGCCAGCGTTTCCGCTCGCCGCTTTGTGAGTCTGTCTCGTAACCGCAACTCGCGTCGCTGTCGCTCCTGATCTAGACTTGTCTTCAACGCTGCGAAATCCTTGTCGTGGGCGGCCCTGCACGCCTCGAAAAGCATCTCCAAGTCGTCACTGATTGATTGTGCCGCTGATTGCAGCGATATTCGGGCGACTTGCTGCTGGCGGTCGCCTCTCTCGTCGCGTTCACGCTTGCGAGAAGCCAGCTCGGCAGCGATCGCGGCCTCTGCTGCTGCCTCTGCCTCAACCAGTGCTGCTTGCTCGGCGTGGATAGCGTCATGTGCTGGATCGGGGGATGCCAATGCTGCCGCTCGCATCACCAGCGCCTTGCGCTTCAGTTCCATTCGATCATGCAGCGACGCTCTTCGTGCAGCAGCTTCGGCGTCGAGTTCCGCGACGCGACGTTGCCGACTCGCTTCACACAGGCGACGCATCCGCTCGATCTCATCGTCGATCGCACCGTCGATCACGGCTGCTACAACCACCCGCGTGTCAAGTCGTTCGTGGTCTCGACAGCCAGTCAGTTCTGTCCGCAAACGACACATTTTCACTGCCTCGAACTCGTTGTCTTCATCTCCGCCGCCTTCCTCTCCAGCGTTCTCCTCGAAACCACTCGGCGCCGCCGCATCGCCCTCCTCCTCCAACCCATCAAACGCCAGCGCCTCCTCGTCGGCCTTGCGCTCAGTCACCAGGAACGCCTCATCGATCCCGCCTTCATCGAGAGCAGCAAACTCCTGCCCCAGTAGCTGTAACTCGCGCTGGTACTCCTGCTCAATCTCATTCTCCTCCTGAGCAAACTTGCTCTCCAGCAGCGTGAGCCGCCGCTGCTGGTCCTGCTCCAGCGCTTGCGTCTGGTGCTGCAAATCCGCTTGCATCGCGCGCTCGTGGCGGTCGGTTATGACTGCGCGTGCCGTACGCAGCGTCCTGACGTCTTCGCGGGCCTTGTGGGTCTCGACACTCACGGAGCTCTCGAGCCGACCCAGATCGTTTGCAAACTCGTCGAGCAGTCGCTGCCTGTCGTCAACGGAGAGCTCCGGGAACGTCTTCTTTATCATGGCAACGTGCTCGTGCCAAGCGTGCTCTTGGGCGTCAGCCTCGGGCCCCGCCTGATGGAGAGCCTCCCATCCGCCGACTTCTGGAGCCTCTATCACAGCAGCATCAAGGTTGCCACTCGCTGGAGGGGCCACTGACTCACTCTTTGCCTTCTGTGTCTTATGGACAGCACCAGGAACTGACGTTTGCTGCGGAGTGAGCTGGAGCGGAGAGATTGTCGGTGCGTTCTCAGGTGCCGACTGGACGCCGCCGCTTGATGCCGTCGCTGGTTCAACGGCTATTGGTTTTGGTTCTGGAACACGCGGCGTCACCACCGACGTCGTCCTGAGAGCTGCGACGGAGGTGGCTGCATGCGGTGGCTCCTGCTCTTGGGACGACGACGTGGCGGACGCGAGCGCCTGCACGAGAAGCCGTTTCAACTCGCCTGCTTCGCTCTGAAGATGCTCGAGCAGCGACTTGACGTCACCCTTTTGGTCGTCAAAGTATTTTGCCACAGCGTCGTGGTGCTGTTGCAAACGGTCCACAAGCTCCCGCAGATCCAGATCCTCTTCTTCCCATCGCGCGAGGTCCGGTTCAAACCCGCCACCACGATCCTTTTGCCACCGCGGCGACAGGCTGCTCGCTGACGCCGGCAACTTGCCGTCGTCGAGCATCATCACAGGTGACGGTGTGAGTGTAACTGTTAGGGGTGGCTCGCCAGCCAGAGCCTTGTTGGCAGCCACGGCGACGCCCTTGGAATGCATGGTTGCGAGATCGGTCGCCTTGCTCGCGGCGCGATACCCAAGCAAACGGCGCCGCGTGCCTGACGTTGCCCAGCTCTTGGTGCGGAAATAGTAGAGACCGGCAATGACCGCGACCACCATGCCCACGAGACCGCCCAACAAGCCGATGATGAGCCCCCAGTCCGGCGCTAGGATCATGTCGTCGGTGCGGCGCTTGACGCTGACGGCGATGAGGTTCTTCTCATTCAGCGGCAGGATCGGCGCCTCGGTGGGGCACGCCGTGCCCGCCTGCATGACCGTGATCACTGTTTTGGCGGCGCCGTTGATGGAATTGCCAAACACGTAAATGCCCGGATCCGTGAACGAGAATGCAAAGGCCGCGACCGAGACCGTCGAGGTGTTGGCTTTGACTCTGGAAGCCAACGCGCGGAACGCGCCATAGTCGAATGTCGGGTTGGTGTTGAGCATCGAGTCTTTGAGGTAGACTGGGTACGCGTCTGGCGACGAGAGATCAAAGAAAATGCCCTCGCCGACGTGGAGGCAGACCATGGGGTTCTCAATTGTTGACGGTGTGATCGCGCTGGCGGTCAGGCGTCGTCGCTGCCGTAAAGACGTCGAGTCCCCTACACTTGCTGGAACATCGTAAGAACCTGCGAAGCCACCAGATGTCAGTGCGATTGTGTGGAGCTGGCACGAGCTTGCGTCACCGGCACACGAGACTTTGGAAACAATCCCAAGGGATGCCGTTCTGTCTACTAGCGATTCCACTTTGCCTGTGGCTGGGTCGTAGAGCTGCAGCTCGCCGGTCACCGCGTCCACGCGAATGCGCAGCGCGGCGTCGCGGCACGTCTTGTCACACACGGCATCCACTTCCAGTTGCTTGTCGCACTGGCAGATCCCGAGACTCGCGACTAGTGTGCCCGTCGTGTTGTTCCCACAGCTCTTTTCACAGGACGTCTGTGACGCCGCCACGCAGGCGCCGCCGTCGGCTCGCACTTGGCCCGCGCCGCAGCGATCATACACGATCGGCTGGCAGTCGACGTCGTCGTCTTCGTCGCTGCGCAGCACCATGTCTTGATCGTAAAACTCGAACCCGGGCTCACAAATGCAGTACCCATCAGTCATTTGGAACGCGCGGTGGCTGCCCTTGCACGTGCACACGGTTGCGCCCACCCCACTAGAGTAGGCACTCTTGGAGCACGGCAGACAGTTTGCCTGGCCAGGCAAGTTCTGGTACGAGTTCGTTGGGCACGGCTTGCAGTCTGTGGCAATGGTCGCGAGTTGGTTTGGCTGGTAGGTGCCACTCGGGCACGGCAGTTCTTTGGTAGAGCCAGCTGGACAATAGAATCCGGGCGGGCACACATACCCATTGTCTTGGTCCTTGGTCTGCGGGTGGCTTGACCGCGTGGCCTCGAGACACACGTACCCTTCCAGACACACGTCACACCGCGTGCGGTTCGGGTCTACACCGAAGGTGCCGGCCGGGCACGGCTCGCATGCGTCCTGGAGACGACTGCGCACACCCTGCAGCGGTGTCTCGCGGCCAATGAACCCGAGTGGACACGCCAGTGGCGCCACAGATCCGATGGGGCAATAGAACCCACGGTCGCACGCGGTTGGCAGTGCGACTCGCAGCGCACAGTGAAAGCCCACAGGGCACTGGACGGGGATGGACGAGTTGAAAGAGCAATACGCACCCCCTGGACACGGCAGCGGATTCCCCGATCCGATCGGGCAGTACGTTTGGCTCGCACACACTATCGGCTCCACCGAGGCGACGCCACAATAGGATCCGCCGGGACAGCTCACGCAGTCGTCCACGCGGGTGGCACCAGGCGTACGTCGGAACCGACCCTGGGGACACGCCATGGGCAGGGTCGAGGCCTCCGGGCAGTAATGGCCCGTGGGGCAATCATAGATCTCCGTGGGCTCGACAATCGCCGAGCTATTGCATAGTTTCCCGGCACGACAGGGTCGGCAGTCGGAGAGTTTGCCTTGGCCTTCAAGTGGGTTATACGTACCTGGTGGGCATGCGACAGCGCTCTGCGCGTACGGGCAATAATGGCCAGCGGGACATGGCAGCGTGCGCGCGCCGTTCGCGCAGCTCATGCCTGCAGGGCACGGCCCAGTCATCGAGCTTCGTCGCGAAGGTGGTGAGCCGCGCGGTCGAGTTAGGACACGGCAGCGGGTCGACCACACCTTCGGGACAATAGTGGCCGACAGGACACGGCCCGCCGAAGTCGACAGTGGTGGTCGCGTTGAGTGGAGGGTTGGGTGCGGCGTTATGGAGCTTGCAGTAGTACCCGGCCGCGCACAACGCCGTGAGTGTGCCACCAACGCAGAACTTGCCCGACGTACAAGGCGCACACTGCTCGGCCGACGCGAGCGAAGGCGCGTGGCCATATGTGCCCGGCGGACAAAGCACGGGCTCCGTCGTGGCTTGCGGGCAGTAGGATCGCATCGGACACGGCATGGGTGCCGTGGCGTTTGTGTCGCAGTAGCCGCCTGCTGGACACGCCAGGCACGCTGACTGCTTCTCAAACGGGTTGTAGGAGCCTTTCGCGCATCGCACGGGAGTACTCGAGCCACGCGGGCAGTACACGCCAGGCGGACACGGATGTCCAGTCGTATTGTCAATCGGGTTTGGAAGCCACGCGCCGCCCACGCAGACAAAGCCGCCGCCACACAGATCCCCTGTGGTGCCGTCCGAGGGCGTCGCAGTCGAAGCCCCGCCAATGCAGTAGTGTCCCGGGCCACAGTCGCCCGTCGGCCGATCTGTTGGTGCTACGCCCGAACAGAATTTACCAGGTGGACACGCCACACACTCGGTGGCAGCCGCCAGCAGCGTCGCATTACTATAGGAGCCGGGTGGACACGGGTACGTGGTCGCTGTGGGTGTCTGAAGTGGGCAGAAGAAGCCTGCTGGGCACGGCGCTGGTGTAATACTACCGGCAATACAGTAATACCGCGCGGGGCACAGCTTGCACTGCGCCATTCCATCCACGTCGCTGAAGGTGCCTGGTGGACACAGCCTGGCCACAGCACTACCGAGCGGACACTCGGATCCCTTCGGACACTGTTGGGTTGCTTCTCGTTCGCCGCCCGTGCACACAAATCCCGCGGGGCATTTCTCATAGGGCGTCACAATGCCCGACCCGCTGCACACGAATCCAGGTGGACACGGAAAGCACTGCGTGGCGTCATGGTTTTGTGGGTTCTGGGAGAAGGTGCCTGGCGGACACGGAATCGGGTTGCTCGTGCCCTGTGGACAGTAGTGACCGCGTGAGCACACGTCGCCAATTATGCCCAGCGAGTTGTTTTGGCCTGTCGGAGTCGCCGTGTAAGATCCCTGGACGCAGAAGAAGCCGGCGTCACAAGGAAGCGCGCGGTCGGTATTCGAGGACGAACAGTAGAAGCCAGCGTCACACACGATGGGTACCGCCGATCCCTCGGGGCAGTTGGTGCCCGGCAGGCATGGTCCACCCGTGGGTGAAGCCGTCGACGGTGTGCTGGTCGCCGAGCCACCAGAACAATAAAAGCCGCTCTTGCACAAGCCGGTCGGCTTCACGGCCGCGGACGCATCCACGTACATGCCTCCGGGAGCTGATGTGCACTGCACTGGGTCCTGCAGACCAGTGCGATTGCCGTATGTGCCTGGTGGGCACGGGAACTGGAAGTCACCCCTCGTGCCAACGGGGCAGTAGTATCCCTGAGGACACGGTTTCGATGCGTAGCTGGCACTGCCAAGAGGGCACACGTACCCGGCGGGACACGGTTTGCAGCCACTCGCGCGGAGCTCGTCGGCGTACGTGCCTTCCGGGCAGAGCTGAGGTTGCGATGAGCCTTGTGGACAGAACGATCCCCTGGGACATGGTCCCCCACTGCCGTCACTGGCGTTGACTGTCGATGCGTTGTTCCCGGACGGCGTCGCGCTCGATGCGTTCTGTGTGCAAAAGAACCCTGGATCGCAGAGCCCCGACGGCGCTGTCATCGCGTTGGCGCCACAGTAGGAGCCTCCTGGGCACAAGGAACACGACGGCAGGCTTATGCCACCAGTCGTGGCACGGAACGAACCTCGCGGACACTGCGTAGCGGCGCCTGACCCCGCTGGACAATAAAACCCCACTGGGCAAATGTATCCATAGTCGGCAGCGACAGGATTCGAGACAGGCGACCCGCCGGAACACACAAAGCCCTCGAGACACGGACCGCTAGGTTGTACAAGCCCAAAGGACTCGCAGAAGAAGCCTGCTGGACAGCGCTGGCACTGGGAGACCGCGACCAGCCCTTCCATAGCGTTGTACGTGGCTGGTGGGCACTTCATTGGGAGAGCAGTTGACGTGGGGCAGTAGTTGCCTCGCGGGCAAATGGCGGGATAGACCGTTCCTGGTGAGCCGCAGAAAAAGCCCGCGGGACAGTCGATACATTGCTCTTGCGTGGTGTGGGAATTGAACTGGCCAGCACGGCAGGGCACAGGCGCCGTAGACCCATTCATCGTGAAGGCGCCGGCCGGCGTCACGTTCTGCGTCGGCGTGCTGGCGCCGCCGATGCAATAATATCCAGGAGAACAGTCACCAGTCGGCACGACAAGCCCGGGCGTCTCGCAGTACTTGCCAGGCGGACACGGCACACACTGTCTCTCAGTCTCGAGTCCCGTGACATTGTTGGACGTACCAGCCGGACACGGCGTGGGGGACGCCGAGCCCAATGGACAATACGACCCGCGCGGACACTGGCCACCGACATTGCGCGTGGCCACACCAAACAGCGTCAACTCGCCGTAGCTCATGGGTGCCGACGTGTAGGATCCAAGCGTACAAAAGTACCCGGGATCGCAAGGCCCGCGCGGCAGGGTGAGCCCCGTGGCGTCGCAGTACATGCCCGGCGGGCACACGAGACAGTCTTCCACGTGCTTGATGCCCAGTGCGTTCGAGTAGGTCCCGATCGGGCACGGCTCGGGCGACGCGACGCCCGTGCGGCAGTACGCGCCCGTCGGGCACACGACAGGGTAGGCTGCCCCGCGCGGACAGTATCCGCCAGCGACACACACTGCGCAGTCATCTTCGCTCTGGCCACCCGTGCGATTTAGATAATATCGCGCAGGACACGGGACTTGGGTGCGCGCCGTGGACCGCAGCGGACAGTAATAGCCCGGATCGCACGGCCCCGTCGGCTGAAGTGCTCCTTCGAGGCTATAGAACCCTGCAGGTGTCGGGATGCAATCGCTGAGGTCGTCCTGGCCCGTCAAGTTGCTATAGGTCCCTGCTGGGCAGACGACGGGCGCCGGTGTGGCCCGGGGGCAGAAAAACCCACGCGGACACGCATCAATTCCGAGTGCTGGCTCGTGGTCGGTGCCCGGTGGACAGTACGTGCCGTTATAACACTTGCCGAACAGCGCGCCTGGGGACAGCCAACTCACGACGTCTGTGCGCATGCTCGAGTCGCTGGTCGTGTTGCTATTGCAGAAGTAGCCGGCTTCGCACGGCGCACAGCTCTTGGCGCCCTTGGGGGAGAACCGCCCCTTGCCGCACGGCGCCGGCAAGACGGATGCCTCTGTGCAGTAAAACCCGGCCGGACATGTGACGCACTCGGGCCACGCGACACCAGGGCCGACGCTTTTTGTATTGTTGAACGACGAGAACGACCCGGCCTTGCAAGGGATCGGCGCGACGGAGCCTGCCGGACAGTACGATCCGGGCGGGCAATCGTCGCACTGGCTCGGTTCAAAGAGGGACGTTTGGGATGTGAACGTGCCGCTCGGACACGGGAATTTGGTCGGGGACGGTGTGCCGAGTGGACAGTAATAACCCGGACTGCACGGTCCGTCGATAAACGCCTTGCCGCCGCTGCAGTATTTGCCCACGGGACAAATGTCACACTCGGTCGCGCCCGCGAGCGACGTACTCACGCTCCAAAAGCCTGGCGGACACGGAAACTGCGTCGCGTACGCCGTGCCGTTGGGACAGAAAAAGCCGGCACCGCATTCAAGCATCGGTTGGGTATCACCGCCCGTGCCTTCTGGACACGCGTGGCGCAGTGGACAGACTGTGCAATCCTCTGGTCGAAAGAGATCGATTCGGTCGGTGTACGTGCCCGCCGGACAGGGCCTGGCCGTCGAGACGACCGTGGCGCCTGGGCAGTAGTGGCCCGCGGCGCACCGGTCGACATATTCCCACTGGCCCACACGCGGACACGACCATCCTGGTGGACAGTCCAGGCATTCGTGGACGCCCGCCGCGCTCATCGACGGGTTATAGGTCCCGGCTGGACACGGCGTTGGCGTGCTGCTTGCCTCGGGACAATACGAGCCCAACTCACACGGCTTGCACTCTGATGCGATCGTCAAGCCAGTGCGTGAGCCACTGTAAGAGCCGGCCGGGCACGGATACTGGTATGAAGATAGAGTCCCGTCTGGGCAGTAGTATCCCTGTGGACAGACCACGGGGTTGGCCGCCCCCTGAACGCAGTACGATCCTTTCGGGCACACTAGGCACACGTCAAGACTGAACTGGTTGGGCAGCGGATTGAATGTGCCGGCGCGACACGGAAATTGCGATGCGCGCTTGGTACCGACGGGGCAAACGTATCCAGGTGGACAGCTCTGCTTAGTGAGTGGAGTACTGCCCATTTCGCAATACGATCCCTCTGGACACGGTGCACACGCGTGGTCGACGCTCTATCGGACGCATCACATAAGAACGATATCCAAACTCGCCACATAGAGAAACTGCACATCAACGCACCTCGCCGGCAGTCACGTTCCCGTACGTACCGGCCGGACACAGAAAGAAGGTGGTGGGCGGATTGCAATACCCACCCATGGGGCACACATCTTCCGGAGGCGTCGGGCTGGTCGACGCGAACCCACACTTGTACCCGGGTCGACACGCGCGACAGTTGGTCACGGCGCCTCCGCTGTAGTAGCCGACCGGACACGGCTGGGGCAGCTGGTCCGCACGCGGACATTCGTACCCAGGCGCACACGGCACGCAGCTCGTCGATGCCGGCAGACTGTACGAGCCGACGGAGCAGTTCTTGGGCAGCTCGGACGGCACGTCGCAGAAAGATCCGCTTGGACATTCCAAACACGCGGTGCTTCCCTCCCGCGAGTACCACCCGGACGCGCAGGGCGTGAACACTGTTCCATTAGCGCTTGACGGGCACGCGTACCCGGCCGGACATGTCGTGCAGGACGCGGCTCCACCAATCGAGTAGGTGCCGTTCACGCAGGGGAATCGTTGCGTCGACGTCGTATCTGGACACGCGTATCCAGCCGCACAGGGTGTGCACTCAACGGCGCCACCGGTACTAAAGCTTCCAGCAGCACATTGCACGGGTGTCGCGGCGGCGATCGGGCACGCATAGCCTGGGGGACAGGCCGCGCACACTGAGTGGTTCGCGTTGCTGATCTCACCCACGGCGCACGCCCTTGGCAGATCAGGGAATGTGCACGTATGCCCAAACGGACACAGGGTGCAGCTGACCGCGCCTGCGTGACTGTAGGTTCCCTGGCCGCATTTGAACGGCGTGAGTGCGGGGTTTGGGCAGTAGTACCCTTGTGGGCAAAGGTGGCACTGGTCATCTCCCACGAGTGAGTAGGCACCGTCCGGACATCTCAATGGACTGGCACTACTGTTTGAGCACGAGTATCCGGCCGGGCATGATTCGCACGGCTTGGTGCCGTTCGCAACCGCGTATGTTCCGTTTGCACACGCAGTTGGAAGCACTGCACCGCCAGCACAGTAGGACCCAGAGGGGCAATAATCGCACCGCTCGCGAGACGTCTCGTTGCTGTAGGTCCCTGGCGGGCACGGCTGACACGAGCCTTGGCTTTCGAACGCGAACGCGCCGACCGGACATGGTTGGAAGGATGTGTCCTTGTGTGGACACGCGGCACCAGGTGGACATGGCGAGCACGTACTCCTGCCTGCAGCGTTGGCATAGGAGCCAGTAGGGCAGTCGACGCAGACGCTATTGTTGGTCGCAAACGCCGTGGTGGAGTGCGTGCCGGGTGGGCACGGCGTCGGTTGCGCGCACTCGCCTAGACAGTAGCTGCCGAGTGGGCACGCAATGCACTGAGACAAACGGGTTGAGCTGTTGAAGGCGGCGAACCACCCTCCACGACACGGCTCGACGCACGCGACCATCGCCAGCGGCTCGTAGTACACGACTATGCTTGACTGCGGCACGACTGCACCAAAGCTCGAGTCGCTGGAGATGACGCGGTGCGTCAGCCGCGTTCGCAAGGCAGCGATCAATGCAGGCGACGAATCGACCGAGCTGATCGCAGTGGTGGCGACACGGACCGTCTGCGGGACTGCCCATGAGATTGACGTGAAAGTCAACGTCGAGGGGACCACGCTGAGGAACGGAACGGCCGCCGCGTCGACCTCGACCACGACGGTCACGTCGCTGGACGGACGCGCCAGCAGCGAGATTTTGTACGAATCGTTCCGCAATTGTTCGGCGACGGCGACGTAACGACTCGAGAGCCGCACGAGCGGCAGGCCTTTGGCTTCCACGAAGGCGACAACGTCGTCGATGGGCGAGAACGTCTTCTCGGCCGCGGCCTCGGCGATCGCGTGCGAGAGAGCGTAGTAGCGGCCTGCGGGCAGCGCGGCCTCCTCAATATCCAGAGCTCGCACGGTGATGTTGACCGACAGCGTCCAATTGGACGACGTGAATGTGACGACGGACGGTTCGACAACGAGACCCGTGGATGCTGCTCCCATTAACGAGTCGGACAAATGGGAGGCGATGAGAATAGTGATACCGGACGGCACGGAGGGCGGCGCACTGAGCGTGATCGCGTACCGATCTTGGCCGCCACTTGCTTGCTGCAAATGTAACGATCGCTTGCTCAGCTGCACCGCGGCTCGCGTCAGCAGCAGCGCCGAGACGTCGAGCTCACTCTGGTCAATGACGCTGTTGTCGGCGTCGGTCGTGTCGATCCGGACTGTGCGCCCGATAGGACCTTCCAGCAGCGGGTGCCGCAGGCCGTCGAGCTCCAGCGTGACCGTGCGCATAGCGTCGAGCCCACCGATAGAGACAGCGGACGCGTTTGTGGCCCACGAGAACCGCAGCGCTGTGTCCACCACGTCCATCTGGAGCTGGCCGTCGATGCCGGTCGTGCCAGCGAGCGTGAGCGTCTGGAGACTCGCAGCCGCGTACAGTCGCGGCAAGTGAATCAGCACGGAACCATTGGCAGGCACGGCGTGGGATGGCGCAAAATTGAGGTGGAGTGCCGTCTCTCGGCCCGTAAGAAGGTTGGCGAACGCGATCTGGGCATTCCACACGCGTCCCGGTGCGATCCAGACCGACGGCAGCGTGGCCGCGGCGTACGTGGCCGCATCCGCTGCGGTCCCCACCGAGAGCGAGCCAAGCGAGACGGCGCCGGCGACGCGTGGTGCCGTGAGTTGCGTGAGCCGGAACGGGAGCGTGGTGTCTGCGAGCGTGGTGTCCGTGGCACCAGCGCCGCGCGAGACCATGACGACGTCGCCGGCGAGTGAGACGTGCAGCTCGCCGTTCAGCTGTGTCGCGAGCAGCGCCGTGTCCACGTCGGCAGCAGCAGGCAGCAGCTGTGGAGGCAGCGCAAACGAGAAGACGGCGTCGGCGGCGACCAGCGCGCTTTCGAAGTCCACCGAGACGAAGAGATCCGTCGGCGCCGCGGCAGTGGCGTTGGAGAGACGCGCTGAAGCGATGCGCAGCGCATTGGTAAGCGCGGTGCTTTGCAGTAGCAGTAGCAGTAGTGCGACTGTGAGAGAAAGCGACCGCCGCATGATTCTCCTCGGCGCACGCGTCGAGCAGCCGCCATCAAAGCTTCCATCCATGAAGAAATGCGCCTGGTGGCCGTTACAAAAGAGGGTGCGGTTGTGTAATGGCTGAGATTTCATCCAATCAACAACATTTTTCTATGGATTTTCTTTTTGACCAATCAGAGGAGGCTACCTTTGTCAACCTGAATGACAACACGAAGCGAAGCACGGGTCCGACGACGATACCGATTGCGAAGTTCTCTGGATATTTATATCCAGAGTTTTATGGCGAACTCGAATCCGACAAAATACCTGTTTGAGATTATAATTTGTCTATTCTGGAAGCATGGCTTTACTCACTTCCGATTATATGAGACGTTGTGTTACTTCATGACCTCATAAGAATTGATACATTTTCTGTAACGGGGTGTACCCGTTACATGTCTAACTGAACCAACATTCTGGGTTCAGTTAGGAACACGAGTAATCACGGTGGTCACCCGTGATTGCGCGTCGTTCGATTCGACGATATCCCTTGGATATCGTCACTTTTCCACC
>JAADXL010000543.1:0-23092 GCA_023337755.1 Pythium aristosporum | reverse complement strand
CGTCATCTCGTAGCCGTCGTTGTAGATCGTCACCAGGTGCTCAAACAGCGTCCAAAACGTCTCGACCCCTTCCTGTGCAAACGCACTCGCACGCTCGGTCAAAAAGACGCGCATCGCGTCCTCTCCCTGTTCCTTCTTGAGCCGCGCAGCCTCCGTGTGGACGCCGGACTGCATGTCATCGATCCGCTTCTCAAATGCGAGCTGCGTTTTCTCGACCTCGGGATGAATATACTTGTAGAAGCGAGCGGCCCAGTTGCCCACGAGCGCGTTGACCCAAAACGATGAAGTCTTGTCAAACGCAAAGAGCGAGCTGTTTGAGTACTGCGTGGGGACGGCATTGACCTTGGCGTACACTGGCGCGTAGATCGTGGCGTGGGCACCGTACTGGCCAAACCACAAGAACGCATTGTCGGCGTTAGCTGGATCCAGCACCGAGATGAAGGTGTAGCTGGCTCGGAAGATCGAGATCGCCCGTTCAAAGCGGCCTTTTGCTAGGTCCTCTGGCGTGAGATCGCCGTTGGCACCTGGGTCATACCGATCGGGGTTCCCATAGGCCCCGCCGGCAGGACCTTGGGTCATGTCGAACGGCGTGCCCTCATAATGATCGCGGTGGAACCGCATAATATCATGCGGCGACAGCACACTCGCCGCCTCGACCGTGAGTGGGTACGCCGCAGCATCAGGGGACAATTTCGACGACGGGTTCGCAAGCGTGAGCACGCGCCACACGCGGCGGTTCGAGTAGAGCCGCGTCTCGCCCGGACCGAGCGGATCGGAGTAGATCTCGGCAAAGTCGAACGGCGTCGCACTCTCTGGTGACCACAAATTATTGCGGATCGCCACATCATAGATATTGGCCGACGCCATGAAGTTGTCAGTGTCCGTGAGGTTAATCTCGTGGATCACAAACGCGTTGGCCACGACAGCGACGTGGTCGTCGGGCACGCGCTGCGCGACCCAGACAGCCGACTTGCCAGAGTCGTCGGGCAGGATATGGAACATCCAGGCCTCTGTCGGGTCGGCGATCGTCAGCGCCTCTCCGGCTTCGCCCAACACACCGTCGCCTTCCCACGCGGCGCCATAGTACCCGTACTTCACCGCCAAATCGCCCATGAGCTGGATGGATTCTCGCGCGGTCTTGGTGCGCTGCATCGCGACACGCGAGAGCGCGGCGATATCGAATAGCGCGTCGCCGCCCTGCGTTTTCGGCTTGCTAAAGAACCGCGCGCCGCACGTGGACTCGCCAAACGCGAGCTGGTGCTCATTGAGGATGCCGTAGACACCGTCAATGTAGCCATACGTCTCCGTAGCTTCTGGGATCGAGCCAATGGGCTGCGTCTCGGACCAATTGAAGAACCGCTTGTTGAGATTCGCGTGCTCATAGACACTGCCCCGTGCGTTGCCCACTGTATACAACAAGCAAAACCAACGAAAATTTTGTTGGTGAACCAACAAACCAACAAACCACAAACCAACACGCTAACGTTGGCAATGTGTGGTACGCACCGTAGCGAGGGTACCCGAGCTCGATGAGAAACACGTCGTGGACGGCGGCGTCCCCGTGCTGCTGCGCAGGGACCTTGGCGATGCGGAAGTCGCACGACGAGCAGTCGGCCGAGTGGGTCGTGATCGGTGTGCCCGTCGTCGAGGCCTAGATAGCGACAATGTGTGGGAACGCGCGCTGTTGGATTTCATCTCCCAACAAACGCACCTTGCGGCCGACCAGAATGGCCGTACAGCGGTCGCGCTCCGCCACCACCAGCGATGTGGCCAACGCCAACGAAGCAGCCACCAACGCCAACGTCTTCATCGCTCTCTTCGACTTCTCGGTTCTTCTTCACTGGAGACTCCGTTGCCGCCCCATTCGCCAGCAGTTTTCATGTGATGGGCATCAGAAGAAGAAGAAGATGACTTTTCGGGTCATGATCTTGGGGACACATCCCGAATCCTGGGAACACCAAACAAGGGACACAGTCCCTTTTTATAATTTCCGTGAAGATAGGAAAATCGGCACATTAGTACTCCATTATTACGCATAATAGTCGTCAAGATACAAATATTACTAATATGGACCTTTGACTTGGCGTGTTGAGAGATGGAGTCACCCCCTCTTCTTCCAGTTCGGCTCTTGCCTACCACTGCTGAGACCTGAGATCTACATACAGTACTGCTTGGCATCCGTCCGTCCAGTCGCCCAGTCGAGTTCTGAAAATGCGAAAACGTTATTTGAACCAAATTCACCCACCATCACCAGAGACCTCGGTTCCACACGAAGCCGCGTCACACAGGATCAATCCAGGGCAGCGGTGTCTGGTCAAGTCCTCCAGTTCCTTCCCGCCATTGGCTGGTCTGTGACGCGTCAGCGATGGCGAGCGCGTCATCATACTGCAGACGGTCTGTAACCTCAAGTGACGTCACTCCAAATCTGCCTTCCAAACCCTCTCATAACTGATACTGAGCTACTTCATATCGCTACTTCACAGTTTGCACATCGATTTTTTAGGGTGGTGCAGTCGGAGCCGATCATATTCGAAGCTTTTGCCCGAGGAGCTCCGCGCCTCCATTCCCTCTTCGCTCACTCACTCTCTCTCTTCCTCCGCCGCTCTCGACCATGCTCTTCCGTCGCTTCTCGTCCTCGCTGCTGCCACGCGTCGCAATGGCATCGCGCTTCCAGTCCACGCAGGCCGCCGCCGCCGCCACGAGCAGCGCGACGCTGACCGTGCCGGGCATCTCGGGCGACTTGCGCAACGACTGGACGTACGATGAAGTCAAGGCGATCTTCGACCAGCCACTGCTCGAGCTCGTGTACAAGGCCGCGACCGTGCATCGCATGCATTTCGACCCGCGCGAGGTGCAGCAGTGCACGCTGCTGTCCATCAAGACGGGCGGCTGCACTGAGGACTGCAAGTACTGCTCGCAGTCGGTCCACCACCAGACGTTTGTCAAGCCCGAGCCGACCAAGAAAGTGGACGAAGTGCTCGAGATGGCGCGCCGCGCCAAGGCCGCCGGCAGCACGCGCTTTTGCATGGGCTCGGCGTGGCGCGAAGTGGGCAAGAAGAATGCGTTCAAGCACATTTTGACCATGGTCAAAGAGATCAACGCCATGGAGATGGAAGTGTGCTGCACGCTGGGCATGCTCACGGAGGACCAAGCCGTGCAGCTCAAGGACGCCGGGCTCACGGCGTACAACCACAACTTGGACACGAGCCGCGAGCACTATGCCAAGATCATTACGACGCGCACGTACGACGACCGCCTGCAGACCATTGAGAATGTGCGCAAGGCCGGCATCAAGGTGTGCTGCGGCGGCATCTTGGGCGTCGGCGAGCAAGAGCACGACCGTGTCGCATTGCTCCACACGCTCGCGACCATGGTGCAGCACCCTGAGTCGGTGCCCGTGAACGCGCTGGTCGCAGTCGCCGGCACGCCATTGGGCGAGGAAGACCTCACGCCCATCACGGCCTTTGACATGGCGCGCGCGATCGCCACGGCGCGGATCCTCATGCCCAAGACCATGGTGCGGCTCAGTGCTGGTCGCATGTCGTTTACCGAGGCCGAGCAGGGGCTGCTCTTCATGGCCGGCGCCAACTCGATTTTCAATGGCGACAAGCTGCTCACAACGCAGAACCCGGCGTTTGACGAAGACAAGATGCTCTTTGAACGCATGGGCCTCAAGGGCAAGCCGGCGCATCAGCCGCACCGGCAGTCGCCGTACATTGTGCAGGTCACGCGCTCCGAGCCGCCATCGGTCGACGATGAGCGTTTGTTCGCGTAACTGGCGAGGAGGTACAGTAGTGGGCGACGTGGGCTTGGATGTCGCGAGGAACTCCACAGGCCGAATGCAGTATAAATAAAAGGATGGCGTATGCACATGAAAACGATTGCTGCAAGGGTGAAACGAATTGAAGCAATGGGAATATAGTCGTGGTCGTACACGAGAGCACTGTCAATGTTTGAGAGGCTCTCCTACTCCGGCAGCGACGTCG
The DNA here is from genome assembly GCA_023337755.1 of Pythium aristosporum. Classification (NCBI taxonomy): domain Eukaryota; phylum Oomycota; class Peronosporomycetes; order Pythiales; family Pythiaceae; genus Pythium; species Pythium aristosporum. The sequence continues at coordinate 19,106 of JAADXL010000543.1, read as the reverse complement.
AGGGCGCCATGCTTCCTTTTGACCCGAGGTCGCGGTTCACAGGATTGAAGCTGAGGACGCGCATTGTGACGATCTCGTCAGTGTTGCAGTTGCCACTGCTTCCACGCTTCTCGGCCCCGTTGAACGCAAACCCATTATCTGTGAACGAATTAATCACCCATCAGTGATCACTGACACAGCCTCCTTAATAGGCGCATGGATAAGCAACGACTTACTCTGGTCGCTGACATTCTTGTGGGCAACAGTCGGTTGCACAATGGACTGCTCGGGGAGCACGATGTCCCCGAGTGGTCGAGGCAGAGTCGACTTCTGTCGCGAAAGATCCGGTAGGATCATATCGGGGTTGGCGCCGGGCTTGCCGGCCGGTCGTGTTGCGTACTTCTCACGGAGAATGTCTTCGCACGACGGGAGGAACTGTTGCTGGATTGTCGTGAGCGTAAAGTCAGTGAGCAACGCCGCGATCGGTGTCATGAAGAACATATTCCAGTAAAGCGGCTCTTCATACATCCTGGCGGGAACGCCGAACATGTCGTAGCTCATGAACGTCATGTTCGGATACACGGCGAGGAAGAAGAAGTAGAGCGCCATGCTGAACGCGAGCAGTCCCACGTGGTACTTGTTCCAGCACAGCGTAAGGGTGATCACTTTCAGCTTCATGGTCAGTAGCAGCGCTGTGTAGAAGATAGTGCCACCCACGTACAGGCCGAATGTCTTGTTGTTGCAAAGGAAGCACACCCAGAAGCATATGAGTGCATGAAGAACCGAGTTGAGAATGGTCTGCGCAAATATCTTCAAGTTCAAGTCGCTGTCTCGCTGGCCGGCGCAGTACAACTTGGGGAATCGGAGCACAATTGCTTCGGGAATGTCGTGGTCGTACACACCAATGACGATGATCGGCGTCGCCAAGAAGAAGTTCCAACCGGCCATGACAAAACTCTCAAAAAGCGGTGCGCCAGATTGGCCGTTAAAGAAGTTGAACAAGAACAGGCTGATGACGAGCGCAATGTTCTTGTAGAACGAGTAGCGGATGACCTTGCAAATGCGCTTGTAGTTCGAACGGCCATGTACCAACACGAGTCGCTTCAGGAAACGGAATTGCGCGATGGCGTAGTCACTGGCATTTACAGCTTGGACGCCTTCCTTCCCGCAGATACCCACACCGACGTGGGCAGTCTGAATCATGCTCACATCATTTGCACCATCGCCAATCGCCAGCGTAATCGGCTTCGAAGCGATTCCCTTGCGAACAAGATTCACAATGTCGGCCTTCTGCGATGGACTCACACGGCACGCGATCAGAGCTTTGCACACGCTCGCAACATCGAGCAGCTTGGCAGCAAGCACTCGACGACGGGTGTCTTCCTCTGGCCCCATATGTGTGATCGCATCTTTCGAGGGAAAGATGTGGATGAGAGCTTTTCCGTCGCACACCATCGCAAGTTCGTCGGCAACTCGGTTCTGTTTGATGAGCTGATGGATGCCAGATGAGCCGTGCAGCTCATCGAGCTGCCGCTCCAAGTCATCAATGCGCTCCTGGTTGACATAGAGGAGCTTCATCTTCTCGTTGATGAGTCTGCAGGCATGACCGATGTTGATGGCAGTTTCTTCACGGTCTCCAGTGAGGACCCAAATCTTGATGCCCGCTTTAGCGAGGTCATGAATTGCTTGCGGTACGCCCACTTGCAACTTGTCTTCAATGGCTGTGACACCAACCAGTTCCATGTCTTTCTCGATGGCTTCCGCGGCGGCATCAAGCTTTTCTTCTCGGCCCTCCAGTGACGTCGCGGCATCGTTATACTGGACATTGTATGAAGCGTACTCATCAGCAGATAGGATCCGACGACCGAGCACAAGCGTTCGAAGGCCTTCCCCAGCAAACGTCTTCAAGTGATCGTTCACAGCTCCCGTAAACGCGTCAGCCTTTGACCGAGGAAGCATCAGGTTGTCGGCGCCTTTGCAGTAGAGTACGTACTCGCCCTTTTCGTTGACACACACGATCGACATGCGCTTCCTGGTAGAGTTAAACTCGTTGACGTTGAGGACGGTGTACGATTTCGTGATTGGCTCCGACTCAATCTTGCCAGTGATGAGGTTCTTCTTCGAGACCTCGACCTTGGTGATTGGTGCCGGCTCGGTGAAATTGTAGCCAAGACATTTGGCGGCCTTCACGAGGGCTTCCTCATCCGGGGATGATGCGCGATATGTCACGACCCCCGTCGTCCGATCAACTTCAGGGATGACCGTGTGGCATATCGAGAGTAGGGTCAGAAACTCTCGAATCAGACTTGCCTGCTTTCCGTCACTGGCGAGGTGCTGCAGCAGCCTTGGGTCGTCAAAGTTGATCAAGGGGTCGCGATGAACTTGGGCAGCATCAGGATCGCCAGCGATATTCGTTAAGCTTTTGGTGGCGGACACTCCATCCGTCTCTTCCACGCCTTGAGACTGCAACGCAGCCACCGCACGACCAATCTCAGTTGTTCCATAGCCGTACGCCACGCCACCAATCGAACACTTCCGGAATTCCATGATGTTTCGGGTCAGTGTGCCCGTCTTGTCGCTGAACACATACTCAATCTGACCAAGTTCTTCATTGAGATCGGAGGTCCTCGAAATCGCACGGAACCCGTCGTCCATCATCTCATCGTCCAACGTGATCTTGCGCGCCTGGATCACCTTGATAATATCGAGCGACACGTATAGCGAAATAGGCACCAAATTGTTGTACAGGATCAGGAATGTGAAGAAGTTGACGATGAAGTCGCCGATATCGTTGGTCTTGACAAACGGTAGATACCACACGCGCTCGCTGTTCGTCTTGCTCCAACTCACAGCGACGATTGCACTGACAAGGCACAGCGTGAACATCGTGGCGAAGATGAGGAGCATGCATCGGTTCGCAGTCTGGTACAACTTGCTCTGCTTGGACGGAGCAGACCGCGAGTTCTGGAGTAGTTTCGTTTCCGCTCCAGTGAAGATGACGAAGCCCACGATGAACGCGCAACTGCGAAGTCCACATCCACGAAGCATGATGTTTTCTGGTCCCAGTGGCGTCGTCGAACCATCCGTATCGAGCAGAATGCGACCTGTGAAGTTGTAGAGCTGATTGTTGGGCTGTTCATACTCCAGCCGGCCGCGGATCTTCAGGACGCCAGAACAAACCGCACTCTCTTCGATTGATCCCGTATTCAACGCCCTGTAGCCAACAAACTGAGCGGTTTGCTTCACAGCCGTTCGCCGCTTGAGGTTCGTTTCACCATCAAGATTGCTCGTCTCGATAAAGCATCGTCCTTCTTCCTCCGACGTGGCTAAGATGACGACGTCGGCGGGTAACTCGTCTTGATTACGAACAAGGAGCACCTGGCCGACTTTGAGGCTCTTCCAAGTGACCGTCTCGACCTGGCCTTGCTCATTCACAATCTAGTGTAGGCACGGAACAAAAACATGAGCGTTTGCTGTGCGTCCGAAAGCGATGATTCAATGCAACACACGTACGGTGCAGGTGCGATTGTTTTGCTTCTCGTCCGCCGCGTGACGCTTGAGGTCTTCGCTACCTTGCTTGATCATGGTGACAATCAGCACGAAAACGAGCGGTCCCGCCGTCGTGAATTTGTTGGTTGGTGACCACGGCGTCGCAAGCTACAACACAATCAAGTACTATGAGCACGGTGGCTGATGATACTGTAAGTCCTACACGGCAAGCCTCACCTGAAGAAGCGAGATGAGCAAAAAGTAGACGTTGGCAACGACCCGGAAGAACTCAAAGATGGTCTTTGGCAGGAAGCTGACGGGAGCAGATAAAAACGGTAAGTAAGCACAAAAATTGGCCGGCATATCGTATACTACGCTGTACTCACCTGATCACCGTGTACTTGGACGTGACGATCACGTTTTCGGTATACCGATGCGTGGTGATCAGCTCTTGGTTCTTCGTCGGATCGTTGATATAGGCCAGTCGTGGTGTCATGCCGTTGCTTGCAGCGGCTGGCGCCTCCTGGGCGTCTTCGCCGCCTCCGGCCATTGGCGCCATGTCGGCCGAGACGAAAACGCGGGTGGTGCTAATGCTTGCGGTGGTTTCCCTTTGCGCAGGCCCCGATGTCTCGTGAAACACTGGTGCTAGACGTATACGCCGCGAGCCACCAAAGTCGCCAACAGGCCTGCGGGATCACTGCGTTCAGGTGGAGGCAATTGAGCGAGGCCGTCTCCCCTGTGTGTCTAAAAACAACCATTCCCTCCTCCAACACCCCAACCGATCCATGTTCCTCGCCTCGCGTCTGATGCCTAACAATATACCGTCGCGCCCAAAAGCCGATAACCGCCCGTCAGAAGCCCTCCTCCTTATCATGTAACGACCCGCGGCCTCTCTCTACGATGGAGCAGCAGTCACATTCGCCAGCATCCCATATTCAGGTGCCGGTTTCCCCTTCTTCATCTGGGCGACTGTTGGAAATTCAAGGCAACCCAATTCTGATTGGTAAAAATATACCCGATGCAGAGTGATGGTTGTTCTCACTAAAAACCGGTTTGGTTTCTAGACTGGAACCTGGACCTGGAAAGTTGGTGGTCATGGTTGGTGGCAACAGTAAACCGACGGCGGCGAGCAGCGATATAGAGAAATGACGCAAGTGGACGCGGACGTGGAGGCGCTGCTCAAGCAGCACGAGTACCTACAGCTCGTGGAGACGGACGAGGGCGACCAGAAGCGGCAGCGCATCCGCTGCGATCTCACACAGCACGAGATGCTGCCGCGGCGAGACGCGATCGAGACCCACTTGAAGGGCAAGAAGTTTCTCAAGGCCAAGGAATGGTATTGCTACGACTACTCCAAGTACGAGCCGTACATTGTTGAGCACCGACGGAAACCCAAGAGCCTTTTTTGCAATGTCACCAATACGATCTTGAACCGCATCCCGGCCGAAGTCGAGAAGCACGTGAACGGCAAGAAGTTTCTGCGCCTGAAGGAGCACGTGACGTTTACGCGACGGGACGGCGAGGATGCCGACGATGGAGACTTTGATGCGAACGCATTTGAGTTTGAGAACCAGCAGCTCATCTATTCGGACTTGGACGATGACGACGACGGCAAGCCGCGCAAGAAGAAGAAGAATGGCAGTGATGACGACGACGACAGCGACGACGATGACATGGAAGATGACGAGGACGAGGAGGACGAGGACGACAGCGACGTTGAAGACGACATGGCTGAATTCTATCCACAGGACGACGACGATGATGAGAACGAAGCCGACGAACACATTCGCGAGGCCGTCAAGCGACTCAGCGTCAAGAAGCGCAAGGCGTCGGCGGGCGACGAGAGCCTCGATGAGAGCATGCACGAACAAGACGCCGACTCCCCAGTGCCCAAGGCAAAGAAGCTCAAGGCCAATGGCTCGAGCAAGCCCAAAACCGCTGCACCCAAGCCGCGCAGAGGAAAGAAAGGCAAGTAAGTGCGTGTAGACGCTGGAGAACCCTTATACGACGCAATGCATTTTCCATGGGCTCCGGTCTCTGTCGGTCGGTGTTGAAGTCTGAACTTTGAGTGACTTGCTGTGAATTATTTTGTCTCGTACAGTACTTCGTATCACTGGACGTTTCCTTCGGGGAGATCCGAAACAAGAAGGTCCCACACCATCATTCGCAATGGAAGCCGAGTCGCCGTGAAGATATTTGACGCGACGCCCAAAAAGAGGAAGAAAAAAAAAGAAGAAGCGACACGCCCGCCACCCACTTCCTACAGCCCCACCACAGCATGACGGGCGGCGCGCGGTCCAACTCGACGCGCTCGTCGGCGCCGTCCTCCCTCTCGTCTTCGCTGGGCAGCCGCAGCGCTGGTGCCGCGAGTCCGCCAGTGCATGCGCCGCGCGGCGGTGACTACCATCGCCCGCCACCACCGACGCACCGCCACTCGGCCATGCGCGTTGACGGCAGCGACGACGAAAACGACGACGGTCGTGGCCATGGATTTCCCAATCTCAGCCGTCGCATCCTCACCGACGGCCTGGACGATCTCAACGAACGCGAGCCGCTACTAGGCCAAGCCGGGCGGACGTCGTCAGCGATCTCACCGAGCACTGGTGCTGCCGATGCGCTGCGCCGCGAATTCCGTGGCGGTCCCAAGGCCAAGCGCGACTGCACGGACTTTTGGGCGCTTGTGCTGTTTGCAGGGTACTGGCTCGGCATGCTCGTGCTCGCAACGTACGCGTTCACGCGCGAAAGCAACGTCGACTTTGCCAAGTACATCAAGGACGGCGTGGATTTCCAGGGCCACTCCTGCGGCAGTACGCAGTTTGTGTACTTTCCCGACTTTCGCGCGAACCCGGACTTTGGGTTTTGCATTGACGCGTGTCCCGACAAGGACGGCGACGATCTCACGGTGCAGCTGCCGCTCGCGACGGGTAAGCTCGATGGCAACGGTACGCGCGTGCTGGAACCTGTGACCTTCAAGACGTACGCGACCCACGCATGGACATACGTGTGTGCCCCCGCGAATGGTACGGTCTCTCCTATGGTCGTTAGCGGCGGTATCTTGACTCACCCGTCTTTCTCTGTTTGTGATGCACACAGTCGCTACCGAAGGCGTTTTGATCTCGCAGCTGCAAGATACTGTCGGCCGCTTTGTCGGCGCCCTCGGCGACGTAGGAATGACGAAGTGTGACCTGTTCCTAGACAGAAACTAACGCGCCGTTGTTGTCGATTGTAGTGTTGGGAGGCGATGGTACTGACGTGCCTCATCGCGCTGGTCACGGCCTCCCTCTATCTCGTGTTTCTTCGATACTGCGGTTGCTTTACCGTGCTGTTATCGACCATCGGCATTGAAGCCATCTTGGCGTACGCGAGCTACCGGCTCTTGCAGGCATCGGCCGATCCACTGTCGTTTCCCAATGACCCAGCTATGAAGAGCTCGATCCAGATCACGGCCGTGGTCGTGTGCTGCAGCGCCGTGCTCTTTTTGCTGCTCGCGTTCAACATGCTGCCGCGTCTCATGCTCGCCGGCACGTTTATCACGCACGCGTCGAAGGCACTCCACCAACTCAAGCGACTGCTCATTGTGCCGTTCATCTCGTCGGCGATGCTGTTGCTGCTTTTCTGGTGGGCGATTCTCGTGACGATTTGCATCTTTGGTGCCGGGGCGACAACCATGCGGGTCGCGACCGTCGCGGCCGCGTCACCGTCCGCGATCCAGATCGAGACCGAGTCGTTCCAGATCAACTACGACTTGCGATGGCTTTTCTTTTACCATGTCTGGGGCGTCTACTGGACAGCCATGTGGATCCTCTCGATTGGCGAAACGATCACGGCCACGGCCGTGGCGATGTGGTACTTTGCACCGGAGGACAAGGTCACGGGGCTCAAGACGTTGCCGTTTGGTGGTGGGCGCAGCCCCGCCTCGTACGCGTTCCGCTCAACCTTTCGGTTCCACTTGGGCACGCTCGCACTGAGCTCAGCGGTGGTCACGCCCATCAGTTATGTGCGCGCGTTCTTTGCGTACCTCGAAGACAAGAACGAGTACGACAGGAACATTGTCACGACGACGATCGCGCGCTGCTGCTGTGTACGTTTTTCCCCATCGTTTTTCTGCTTAGGTTGTTGTCTCATGAGGCTCTTGGATACTGTGTAGTGCTGCATCTGGTGCTTCAACTACTGCCTCAAGTTTGTGTCCAAGGAAGCGTGCTACATCACGTCGATCCAGGGCACCAACTTCTATCCATCGGCTAAGGTGCGAACCTCAGACTTCTCTCCCTATCCTAAAGTTCTATTTTTTTTACTGATCTCGTCCTGTCTACAGCTTGCGCACGTATTGATCTCGTCCAACTTGCTGCGTGTTGGCGCACTTAACCAAATCGGCTACGCGTCCGTGTTGCTGGGCAAGCTCATTGTGTGCTTCACGACGTGCTTTATCGCGTGGTTTCTCGTCGACAGCGTGTCGTCGCCCGTGCTGCCGCTTGTCGCGATCGCGCTCTTTTCGTACGGCGCCGCCCACGCCTTCATGACGGTATGAACAAGATCCAGATGCGTGGAGCGGTCTCTGCTGATCCATTCTCTCTTTTGTGTACAGGTTTATGAGACGACCATCAATGTGCTGCTCATGTGTTTTACGCTGGACGAAAACATGCACGGCGGTCGCGGCAACTCGGTCCACGCCCACGCGACACTTGTGCGGTCGGTCAATGACCACCTGCGGCCCAAGTGGCAGACGTCAATGTAAGGCGGCAGCTGACAGGAGGGAGTTAGTTTCCCATATATCTTCTCGAACAATCGATGCGGCGCTTGATTACTTATGCTTCTTCATGTCGGACGAATCCACGGTGGCGTCAACATGATGGGTCTCGCAGCCAGAAGACCCATCGCTCCTTTTTCTTCCAAATGAGATCTTCTGTGATCACTCGCGATGGAAGAGCGACGCTTCCCCGTGTCGGACGAACCCACGGTGGCGTCAACATGATGGGTCTCACTTGCCTTTCAGTCAGAAGACTTTTTTTCTAACCTGAGACCTGCTGTAATCACTCGCAATGCCAGAGTGATGGTCCTGGAAGTTGACTGCAACCTGAGACGCGTGGGTCCGTCGTCATCATATCCGCCCCATGTCGCATTCTTTCCTCCTCCTTTCTCACAAGTCGGCTCTTGATCCATCACTTTAATTCGCGCTATCCTCACTTTTCAATCTTCCTCTTCCCCCAGCCTCACACACACACTCCCTCAACACATAATGGTGCTCGCCAACGATACGGAAGTCATTGTCGTCCAAGACGGCGAGACCCACATGCTCCACACGAACGTCGATGCCAAGGACAAGGCCGCGCTACATGAAATCCACTCATACACGGTGCCCGTGCCCATCGCGGTGGTACGCTCCCACTTGAGTGTGTACGAAGATGACTGCGTGCAGCGCCTACTCACACGCACGGCCGGCGCTGACCTCGTCGACGGCTGGACAAAAGGCCCCGAATCGAACGGGATCAGCGTGGTCCACGGCCGCGTGGAAGGCACGTCGTGGCGCTCGCTGCGCACGACCGGCAAGCTTTACGTTAGCGCAGAGAAGGCCGCCCGCGTACTCATGGCGGCCGACATGGTACCAAAGTACGACGACATGACCAAGTCCGTGCAGGTCATTGAAAAGCTCAGCGATGCGACTGAAGTGCGTCTCGCTTCGTGCAACGCCGTCCTGATCACGTCACCTCGGGACTTGTGTGTGACGACGACGGTGCGCCACGAGCCCAGTGGCCGCATCGTGATCGCCACGCGGTCCGTGGACCACCCGGCGGGCAACCGTGACGGGTACGTGCGTGCGCTGTCCTATATCTCGGGGTACGTGCTCACACCGGACCCGCATGACCCCGACGTCTGTGAGATGGCGCTCAACGCGCACATGGCTCTTGGCGGCAACATGCCGGCGTTTGTCGTGCGGTACTTGGGGCTCTCGGCGCCCATCAAGTTAGTTGAAAAGATCCGCGAGGTCGTGCTGGCCGCGCCTGATCACTAAAGGCCGTAGTATGCCAGCGAATATTGGTATTTGCATTGAACCTATTAGCTTGTCCCCCATCTCCACAATGAATTGGTATCTTTTTTTCTCGCAGTCTGTCCATGCGTGATCATTGGTATTAGTACCGTTGAGTTTCCCAGGGCTGAGTGTCGATCGCTACCACGCACAAATGTCTCTTTTTGCCCTGCCCGGCACAGAACACTCAGAGATCACTGACTCACGTGTACATTTGCATTATGATAGTGGTGTGGACCTACGGTACTTCTACTTCTACACGCGCGCGGCGATCGCAACGTCTCGGAACTTCTGGACCAACTTGATGGGCGCTGACATGCCCAGGTACTTGATGACCTTGGCCGGCATGTTGCCGCCGATATCCATGTGCGCGATCAACGACAGTTCGCACACGTTCGGGTCGTGCGCGTCGGGCGTCAAGACGTATCCGGAAATGTGCGACAGCGCACGCACGTATCCTTGGCGGTCGCCCGCTGGGTGATCCACGGACCGCGTCGCAATGAGGATGCGGCCGCTCGGCTCGCGCCGCACGGTTGTCGCCGTCACAAAGTCCCGTGGTGACGTGAACAACACGGGCTTGCACGACACGACGCGGATCTTGGTCTCGTCGCTGAGCTCCTCGACGACCGTGGCGCTCTTGGTCATGTCGTCAAACTGGAGCAGCAGCGTGTCATCTGTCAACACGCGCAGCGCCTTGTCGGTGCTGAACGGCATCGTGGCGGTCGTGCACAGCGAGTGCCACGCGTTGCCCTCCACGTCCCCGCGCACCACACGCACGCCATTGGACTCGGGGCCTTTGGTCCAGCCGCCGATGATATCAGCGCCACTGTACCGCGTGAGCAGACGCCGCAGACAGTCGTCCTGAAACGCCGCGAGGTCGGTGCGGATGAGCGACACTGGCACGGGCACGGTGGCGCACTCGAGCGCGCGGCGCTTGGCGACGGCGGCGTCATCCAGCGAGCCACCGGCAGAGACGCGCGTGGAGGCGAGATCCAAGGTATCGATGGAGGCGACCATGGTGGACGAAGAGAAGAGCGAGGAGGAAGAGAAGGGAAGGCGAGTGGGACGGAGCCGCAGAATGAAGAATGGGGGAAGGAGAAGAGCGGGGGAGAGATCGTTCGCTCGCTCGCTTGTCCTCTTTAGAGTCACACGCGGTTGTATCACTGTGGGTCACTGACTAAAATGACCCCAAGAAGCCAGAGCTGTTCCGAAAAAGTGAAAGAAACACCTGAGACTGATTGTGGCATGAACCCATCCGCCATCGACAAAAACTGTGTTTATTAATAAAAGCATGACAATTGATAATTTATAGAAGGTAAGACGGACAGATATGAGGTTTAAACTGGTCGGCCAAAATCTGGATATGCCTTTTCCACTACGTACAATGTTCCAGGGGACTGACTGCACATGGTGGTGGAACGAACCCGCGACGAATCCAATTCTCATCAGTGCCTCCCAGCATTGGAGGCACTGCCCCCGGCAGAACGACATGGTGTCGTATTGCCGAAAGGAGACTTGAAGTTTCCGATGTCTAACACTGGGCAGTCTGACTATCGTGGGGTTCTGTGTACACTCAAGAGCCCATGGAGATCCAGTGCGTTCTCGTTAACTTGTGGGCGAACCACCATGAGCCACTTGCGACATGCGCGTTTGAAACACAAGGGGGAGGAATTCATTGGTCCATGGATCAGTGGATTACCCTTCGCTTCTCCGACGTCAACATGGACACTGATATTATTATTGGTGTGTGGCTGCTTTGGCGCCATGAGATTTCACGACGCTATGCATGTAGTGATGTAGTCTACAGGGCCCCTGGTGCCGATAGCCTCGGTACTCGGACGCTTTAGAGAATGATAATGGCGTAGGCTGATATGAGTCCACGGGCCCCATCCCATTGTGGGTTCATGCGTGCAGCATAATCACGAAATGATAATACTACAGTAGTGGTATACTACGTAGGAGAAGATGTTTGAGCTAATGAAAATGTTTGTATTGTACATTTGCGTGTTTTCGTTAGCGTATGATGAGGAGGCGACGTCTTGTCAGCCGGTATGCTGTGTGTGTGTGTGTGTGTGTGTGCGGTAGTAGTTTCATTTCTCAAATCTTGGCCTTGACTGCAACGTCGCGGATCTTCTCGACTAGCTTGATGGGCGCCGAAAGTCCCAAGTAGTTGATGACCATTGCCGGCATGTTGCCGCCAAGATCCATGTGTGCAATGACCGACACCACGCATGCGTTCGGGTCCACCGGGTCGGGGGTGACGACGTAGCCGGAGATGTACGACAGCGCGCGCGTGTAACCTGCTCGCTTTCCGGCGGGGTGGTCCACCGATCGCGTGGCAATCAGGATACGTCCATCGGCCTCTCGCCGCACGGTCGTCGCAACAACGAAGTCACGGGCCGACGTAAACATCACCGACTTGCACGAGACTACACGGACTTCGGTCGCGTCACTAAGCTTCTCAACGACGCGCACCTCCTTGGTCATGTCGTCAAACTTGGGCACCATCTCAGCCGACACGAGCAAGCGGGCAGCCTTGTCCGCGGTCACACGAACCTTGCCGGTCGTGCACATTGTGTGCCAGGAGCTGCCTTCAACGGCGCCGTGGAGCACCTGAATGCCGTTCGACTCGGGGCCCTTGCTCCAGCCGTCCACGACGTCGTCTCCGGCAAAGCGTGTGAGTAGACGGCGCAGCGAGTCTTCTTCAAACTCGGAAAGGTACGTGCGCACGACCGTGGCTGGGATCGGCACGGGCATCTGCGCGAGCGCACGGCGCTTAGCTTCCGCGTCGACTGCGCTGGTCGACGATGCGTGGAGCATGCGCGACTCGGACGAGGAGCCGACGAGATCGATGTCTGTGGAGAGCACCATGGTGTTGGTTCTGTTGGTTTTGTTGGCTTGTGGCTATTGTTGGCCGGGAGAGGAAATTGGGGAATGAGAGAAATGTTGGCGGGCCTAGCACTCCAACCACAAACACTATACACCACTGGACAGCCCAACATGCGACGCCAACGTTCTTGGAAAGCGATCGGTTACGCCTTTTTCCCTGCAGTTTGCGTAATAAGTCCGGATCCGTCCTGGTTTTGTAGCCAGCGACTTTGAAAGGGGGCGGTAAAAACCTTCGATCCTACATACAATCGAGAATGTTGGGATTCGTTTTGGAAGGTTGAAGAAGCTGGAAACACCATGCGACATATGGGCGCGTCATCTGGATTCCCCTCTGTCCAGCCGCCGCCTCTATAAAGTAGGATTTCCAAAGTTTCCAAGTTCATAAATTCAGGAAGAAAGTCCGGCACATTTGGGAGAAACAAACAAATGGGAAATTCGTTTCGCAGTGCGGAACCAACAACACGAATCCACCCACATGATGGATCCTTCAGCAATCCTCGACGCGTCTCTCCGTTCCGGCCCCAGTGTAGCTACTTCTATTAGTTTTATGCAGCCTACACCCATCGATGTACAGTATATCGGCGATTATCACTGATTGGTGGTGTGATGCCTCCCAGATAGATGACTCCCAGCGGACTCATGTTGCCTTGCCGCGATAAGAAAATGGATGGGAGCTTTTGATTGGCGGATCACTACCATGTCCCAAGTATACGTCCCTGGAGAAAATCGAAGATTACATGAGGCTTATCTGAGTCGGCAGCCCATCGCCAACGCCAATAATGAAGCTCAGCCCTTGACGACCAGCCACTTACATCGTATATCGGCGTCTCTCGTCTGCCCAACTGTCCACAAGATCTACTTCTGGCTCTGTGTTTCTCCTTCACCGCCACGGCCCGTCCGAGAAGGACACGGGATGCAGCTGCATGTGCATTGGTAAAGTCCACAGAGACCATGTGTATTATACTGCAGTGTCCGCAATAGTGTACGTAATATATCGGTGCCGGGCATGGCTCCAGAGCGACCAGATTCGTCGGGCGCCGACCTGCAGCTGATTACACTGATGATCACTGCCGCCGCCACTGGACGAAGCCTTGCGACGTGTCCAGCACAAGCTTGAAAAAGCGACATACACAACGAGCAGCTTCAAGATTACGGCGCGAGGTCCGCGACAATGCTTCCCATCCACCCGCGGGTTCTTGCGGTCGGGGGGGGTGGACTTGTCGTGACGCGTCGGCCCGCATAACCCTCGGATCTCCGTAATCATCGGGTGACCGTTCTCAGGAGGCGGCATTTCGCATAAAGCAGAGTGTTGGTGGATTGCGGGACCAACATTCTGTGATTATGCGGTCTCCGGACGAACGGACGAATGAAGTGTACCAAATATATGGTCCACACTTCCTCGGGGAAAATGGCAGCGACGATGACCGCCGCGCAGCGTCTTCATGACAGGCCAACAGAAGCGGAGACCGCCTCCGAAGCGCACATAGCATCCAATTCCAGTGGCAATGCCGAGCTGTCCACTGCGCTGATGCAAACGCGATTCGCCAGTCGCCAGGAGCTCCTCGCGTACGTCACCGAGTTCAGCCTCGCGCAAGGGTACGCGGTCGTGATCCACAAGTCCAATGTGCCGCGCGGGCAGCTCTGGCTACGATGCGATCTCGGTAGAGCCGTACAAGAATCATCAGCCACAGATACGATCGCGCCTGCAGTCGTCGCAACCAACATGCGCAAGCGCAAGGCATCGCAACGCCTGCAGAACTGTCCGTTTCAGCTGTATGGCCGGCGACACGCCGACGGCGCGTGGGTGCTCAAGGTCCAGAACGCCGTGCACACGCACCCATTGGCGTTGCGGAAGCAGGATCTTGTCATGCATCCGACGGCTCGACGGCTCTCGAATGCGCAGAAGCGGCTCGTGCTCGAGATGACCGATTTGGGCATCCGCCCAGCCGTGATCGTCGAGCGGCTCAAAGCGAGGTTCCCGGACAAGCCCATCAAAGTGCAAGACATTTACAACGCGCGCAACCATATCCGAATGGAGAGGCTTGCCGGGCGAGTACCGTTCCCGGAAGCAACCACAGAAAGTGGGAATGAGTCTGACGTCGATGCGCGTGAAGCGGCGCCGGCGAGCAATGCAACACCGCAAGGACGCTGCACGGAAGAGGAGTTACAGCGATTGTGGACGACAGTCCATGAGACTGTCACTCAGTGGACAGATGAAAAGCAGACCGCGTTTATCCGCAATGTCCACGGGCTGTTACAAAATGCTGACCCAGACGTCAGCGGCGATCCTTGAGTGAAACACGTACAGTATGTCGATGGACTATTCGCATTCTATTGGTGACATGTCTTGTCTCTACTGCTTCAAATGCTTGCGCTTGATCTTGCCCATCCAGTCCAGCTGCTCGACGCTGACCGATCCGTTCGAAGAGTGGACGATCAGGCGTGGCGGATTCGCCGGGTGCTCGCCGCTGGACGCCGCCATGGAGCCGGGATCCGACGTGTCCTTCTCCGCTGCAAAGAAGGACGTTCGCATGGCTGAGGTCTTGGCACTACCCACATTGACTTTACCCGAGGCACCGCCATGCGAAGGCGGCGCCGTTGCCACCGCCGCCACGAGCGAGCCAGTGAACAGCGCATAGTCGTCGTCCAACTGGTCGAGTTCGTGGTCCCCGAATTGGCACGTTCCCGTTTCGATCCGGGTCCCATGAAGTTCGAGATCAATAGGCGCTGAGGGATCCAGCGACACGCGCACATTGCCGCCGACAAAGATCTTGTTGGACGTCTCGGGACTCCACGCGTCAAAGTGGGCATCCACTGTGCACTGCGGACCAGTGTCCTCGACATGGAGCGCGCCGTTTACACTGTGGACATTGATGGCCTCCATGGCGTCGGCATGGACCCGCAAGAAGCCATGGATATTGCCAACAGTGAGCGTGCCGCTCGACTGCGAGTTGACCAGGCACAGCGACGAGTAGATCGCCCCGAGGTCCGAGTCGTCGCTGCTCTTGGCAATCTTGATCTCTGTCGACGCCGACATCAGTCGCTTGACGCTGACAGCGCTGGCCGCGAGTTTGACCTTCTCGCCTTCTAGGAGCGCCGCCACAGTGACGCGGCCGCGGTTGGTCTTGAGCTGGATCTGCTCGCCACGCACTTTGTTTACGGTGATGTCACCGTCGCTGACCGTCACACGCACGTTTCCCTCAATCTTGTCGCTGACTGAGACCTCGCCACGTACGACGTTGATGTCGAGATCGACGAGATGCGGCACGTTCAGCTGCACATCGATCGCGTCATAGGACGCAAAAGTCTGCTTGCTGAGTTGCACAACCTTGACCTGCTCACCCTCGTCGGCTTCCTCAACCACATCAAAGACGTCCGCCTGCTCGGTGCTTGCCCCCGCACTACTGGGCGCAAAGACTCGCAACGCAAAGTCGGCCTGCTGGAGCGTCGGGACGACACGGATCGTCGCGTGGGCGGCGTCCGCGATCTGGAGATGCACTTTGCTCTGGTGGGCGAGCTTCTCAAGGGACGCAAACTGGATCAACGCACTCTCATTAGATGAAGTGTTGGCCACGCTGCGCAGACCATTGAGGCGGTTGCAAGCGAGGCGGCGCGCGTGGTGCAGCGCCACACGCGTGGTTCGGCGTCCTAGCATCGCCGTTCAATCTTGATTCTTCGTTTTCAAACGACCAGATATTTCGAACCGTAACAGTTACATTTCTTTTCCTGCAACCTTCCTGTCACATTGAAACCCTGATTCTGCAACCACCAACAATAAAGTTTCCATATAAGGGGTACATTCATGTGGTTGGTGATTGGAGCTGCCCACAGGAAGCTCGAATCCATCGGGCGTCGGAAAAGCGAGCGGATCTCCCTCGGCAGCAACCCACGCGCGCGCGCCTCTCTCTCTCCCTTCGTGAATAGACCCCTTAGATCCCTCCCCAAGCACCATGCGTCCGATTCTGCTCAAGGGCCACTCGCGCTCGATCACGATGATCAAGTACAACCGCGACGGCGACCTGCTCTTCTCGTGCGCCAAAGACCACGTCCCGAGCGTCTGGTACAGCGACTCGGGCGAGCGTCTGGGCACGTTTGAGGGCCACCAGGGTGCCGTGTGGGCCATGGATGTGTCCTACCACACCGAGTTCATGCTCTCGGCCGCGGCCGACTCGAGCGTGCGCCTCTGGGATGTCCAGACCGGCAAGGAGCTCTTCACTTTTTGGCACACAGGTCCGGCGCGCAGCGTCAACTTTAGCTTGGGCGACCAGTACTTTGTGTCGTGCTGCGATAAGTTTACCGACAAGCCCGCTGCGATCTTTGTGTACGAGCTCGCCAAGGATGTGCGCGACCGTACGTAGCTCTTCACGGGCACTGCGAGCAGCTCCCCCATCATATCTCACAATGCTCTTGTCACAATCTGTGTGCAGAACGGGACGAGCCGATTCTGACGATCACGAACCACGGCCACGAAGGCCGCATCACGGGCACGTACTGGATGCCGCTGAACAAGGCGATCATGAGCACGGGCGGTGACGGCACAATCAAGCTCTTTGACCCCAAGGTGCGTTGCTGCAACATTTGTATGGGTGGAGAGTAATACCGTGTGCTGACGAATGAGTACTCTATGTATTAGACTGGCGCGCGCATTGCCTCGCACCAGATCCACACGGGCGAGATCATGAGCGTGCAGTTCAACAAGGACAAGACGCTCATGATCACGGCGTCCAAGGACAACACGGCCAAGCTCATTGACGTCGAGACGCTCAAGGTGCTCAAGACGTACGAGACGGACCGTCCCGTCAACTCGGCCGCGATCTCTCCCGTCAAGAACCACGTCGTGCTTGGTGGTGGCCAGGAGGCCATGAGCGTGACGACGACGTCGGGCCGCGTCGGCAAGTTTGAGGCGCGTTTTTTCCACATGATTTTCCAGTCTGAATTTGGTCGGGTCAAGGGCCATTTCGGACCGATCAACACGATTGCCTTTTCGCCCGACGGCAAGAGCTACGCGAGCGGTGCCGAGGACGGCTACGTGCGTCTCCACCACTTTGACGACGACTATCTCAAGCTAGACAAGACGAATTAGAGACACGACAGCGTCTTCGTTCGTAAAGTGTCGTGAAGCCTCCGGAAGGAGAACGTAGGACAGGAAAAAAGACAGGGAGGAGGAAGGGAGATGGAGGAGGAGGAAGGATTTGGTTGTAATACAATACACGTCCCGCGAGGCAACACGTATCCACGCGGCCCGTCGTTAGGTTCGCATCCATTTCGAGAGGTGACACACATGATGTACCCATTTGATGATCTTATGCCTAGAGTGACCTTGAAGACGATAGTTTTCGAGGTATTCTATTTGTCCAGAGGACGTGAGTGGAGCAGAACCAGAGGCAGGACAGAAGCCAATGGCATGACATACCAGAGTCCCCGAAGTCCATGCGCTTGGTCACATTCCAATTTGACACCCAAAGTCCCAGCCCCAGCACAGCAAGCCATGGCGCTCGACAGCGCGTTGCACTACCTGGACGAGCTCAAGGACAAGTACATGCACGAAGTCGAAAAGGCCATGTACGTGACCAATCTCTCGACTGCCACGGCATGGCCACCCTGATGGATCAGACTAATTTCAATTCTATGATACTACAGCGACGACTGGGACTACCAAGACTTTTCGCCCGACAAGCGCACGCCGCTGCTCGAGAACGAAATCTCGGGCGACACCGCTGCCGATCTCGCACCGGAGCTCAATGCAAAGCAGCAAATCAAGGACGCGGCGACGCTCGACTGGTCGGGGCTGAGCCGCGACCAGATGCTCGCAGAGTACGTTGTTCCATATTCCCCACATCAAGCCCTCACGCACTAACAGAGATGGCACGCTGTTTCCAGCCAAGCGTTTGGTCGCCGGCCGTCTGTCAACGCCGCGGGTGTCTCGTATGAAGCCCGCGTTGTCGCGATGGCCACGTCCAGCGGCGGCGTCCAAGGCATCCCGGACGGCGACGCGTTGAAGCGGTTCCTGCAGCACGCACCGGCCATGAACCCGCAGGCGCTGGCCGACGCGTTCTGCACTCGTCTCCAGCACTCGACGTGGCAGATCCGAGCCAAAACGCTCGTGCTAATGGAGATACTGCTCGAAAGCCCTGAACTCGTGAAGGCCCACTTGCCAGTGTTCCAGTCCAACGCTGGGCTGCTCCAGCTCGTCGACAAGATCCGCACACAGGACCGCAATGCCATCGCCCGCGAGAATGCACGCAGGGTGCTCTCGCTGGTGCGATCCAACGGAACTGACGCTATGCTCGTGGCTCGCGAGCACGTCGCCGTCAAGCCCCACGTTCGCCACTCACCCACGCCAAAGAAGAAGGAAGGTTTGCCGCCAAAGGCCAAGCCCACGGTCGAGACGACAAAGAAGTCGAATACCAAGTCGCTCCCCACGAGTCCCAAGATCACGGCCGCTGCGCTCGCGTCGCACCGTCGTCGCAGTCAAAAAGAACTGGAGCTGAGCGAGGGTATGACGAGTGAGAAGTCGATGGTTCCACCTCCCGCGCCCGCCCCCGCGGCGAAATCGCCCTTGGCGCGTACGAGCTCTGGAATGCTCCAGAGGACCGGCTCAATGCGCAGCGCGTTCACCTTTGTCGACCAGTCGCCGCCACCACAGCAGTCGCAGCAGCAACGCGTGTCGATCACAGCCTCGCGAACGCTATCCTTCCGTTAGGACTGCTTACGGTCAACGGGG
>JAADXL010000542.1:0-23107 GCA_023337755.1 Pythium aristosporum | reverse complement strand
GGGGGCCGGAGCGGGGGCCGGAGCGGGGGTCGGGGCAGGGGCAGGAGCCGGAGCCGGGGCAGGAGCAGGGTTCGAGGGGAAGTTCGGGTTCGAGGCGTCAACAACAAGGTTGGACTTGAACGTCGGCCACGAAGCGTACAGCTCAACACCGCAGGCACCCTCCGGGTCGGCGCCGTAGCGACGCTGGATGCGGACGTAGCCTTCCTCACCCCACTTGGTGCCCCACTGGTTCTTGAGGCGCCAGTACGGCATGCCGTTCTCGTCACCAAAGCCGACGGCCAGAGCCGAGTGGGCACCGCTCTTGTCACAGTTCTCACCCGTGAGGATACCGCTCTTGTAGAACTGGAACGCAGGCGATCCACTGTAGACGAAGACCGACACCGGGCGCTCACGGACCTTGTCCTCGAGCTTGCCCGGGTCCTGGCGGATCGAGTCGAAACCAGTCACACCAATGTCGATCTCGCGGCAGCCACCCATCTGGCAGCTGGCCACCGATCCGGTCGCGGACGTGAACGGGTACGTGTCCATCGTGCACATCTTGCCGTTGCGGTTCTTGGCGATCCAGTCCATGGTGTACGAGGCGAAGCCGCCACCGCAGCCGACGCTCTGGCCCTGGTTGTCACAACTGATGAGCTGCTGGTCCGAGAGCACGGGGAGCGACTTCTGGCGGGTCTCGACGCACACGCCCGACTCCATGGCAGCCGTGGCCGAGAAGGCCCAGCAGGCACCGCACTGCGACTGGTCCTTGACAGGGCTCACACAGCCGAGAGCCTGCCAGTCAACCTTCTCACCAGGCGTAGCAGCGCGGGTCATGGGACCACCTGCGCCGCTTTCAGTCTTCGGGCCGCCAGCGCTGGTCGTGTTGGACGAAGCTTTGGTCAAGACATCCGGGTTGATGTTGTTACGCGAGACGTACGCGGCGAACTCCTCCGGCGTCAGCAAAGCAAACGGGGTTTCCATCGAGAAGGTCGCGAGCGGGTGCAGCTTCTTGAGCTCGGCAATCTGCGCGAGAGCGGCCTCGAAGCGCTTCTTCTCTTCGGCCATCGCGGTCGAGTCGCCGATCGTGCTCATCGAGAACGGGCCACCACCGCTGTCCGCGTTCTTGTAGGTGGACGGCGGCAGGAAGCGCTTGTTGTACGCCTCCTTGTAGTAGTCGGATTTTTTCCAGCTCTCGTACGAGCTGAGCTGCGCGTACGAGTCATCGGCGCGCACGACCACGGTGGTGCCCGTGAGGGCGAGCACCGCGAAGAGGCAGGCAGTCGCAGCGTGCACCATGTTTTCTCTTAAGCCGGGGTTACGAAGGAAAGCGGGAGAGAAGACGATTGAAAAACCTGTGAAGAAGGTGCCGAGTCGAGCGTAAGTCGATGCGAGCAGCTCTCCGTGAATTGGAATGTGGTTACGTCTCCGTCGGGCTTCACGGCTGCGTCAGTCAAGTCAGCCTCCTCCTCCAACTCTCGCGCCTGCTCTCCCTTCTGCACACCGAGCTTCTACATTGGGTCAAGGCGCGACTGCAGTCAGTATGGGGCGGGCGCGACAGCCGGAGAGGCGTTCAAACAGCATGGACGACTGCATCTGTTGGTCGCGCTCGGCGTGACGACGAGACCAGGAAATGTACTGGAATAAGCGTCGTAGAAGCTCTCTGCACCAAACCAAAAACAGACGGGTGCCATGTTATTCTGGTGTATCCAGGACGGCAACCACGAGCTTACCAGCAGGTAGGTTCAGATTTACCCTCAACAAACAAAATTTCGTACTGTATTAATAATAAAAGGTAAACAATTCTCAGTAGTACCATTTTGGTATCTAAGCTACACAACATACATCTATTGATACAGGTAAATGTATTTTAACCATTTCCGTGGGTTGAGGGACGACAATTAGACAGTGCGGACTTGCAATGGGGAGAGGCGGCTCACATCTGGCGGGTGGCCGCGGTCCATGATTGAGGGTGGACAGGGCTCAGCGCGACAACTCACCGGATCTTTGTGTTGTAAATACCCACGATCAGAGAACAGCAGCATGCATTACAGTACTCATCCAGAGTGGCACTAATACGTGTACAGTGCAGAAGGTAAAGGTGCTCCATCGACACTCAGCCTCAGTTCGTGCTGACAGCGATGATGAAGAGAGTCAGCACGAGTCCGGAAAATCCCCGTTGGAATGACGTTCGTTGATAGTGACTCGATCGCGCCGGATTTCTGACAGCGAACACCCATTGTTGAACGCACTGAAATACTACGCTGTGAGCATACTGTAACACGTTACGCACTGGTCCTGTTCACGGCTTCGCAGTGGCAGATGAAAAGGAGCGGACCTGCATCCACGCACGCCATGCAATATGGATGTTTTGTGTGACTTTCTATTAGAGATTTGCTGGCCTCATAGCACGAGCATACTTTGAAGCAGTGCTTTGCATTGAGAATCACAGCCTTCGCTAGAAGTCAGAACACACTGAACACCACCGAATCAGTGTGACAGCACCAGCAGCGGAATACTCGACAGCACGTTCAGCGACCGAAGTGTGTGAGATGCGATACACACAGAGAGCAAATTGCGATCGTGATAAAAGGGCTGGACGTGCAATTGTATCAGATATTCGTCATACCATTGTGAATCCCGTCTTGCCTCCGGGATTGGGTTGCGGACTTACTGCTGGGTGAATGTGGACAAGAAACCGTGCAGACATGGAAAGATTTCCACTGGAAACAACCACTCGAAGCGGAGGGAGAACTAGCACTCTGCGGAGACGACCAACGTGGCTCGAAGTACCAAGCTCAGCAACGCTCACCCATTTGGGTGCCGTCCGTCACGCTGACATGGACCGACATTGTGACATGAGCCATGTCACTCATCTGAACTGGATTCTTGTTCTCACAAGAGTGACACTGTGGCTCTGCCTGGATTGTGCCCCCGAAAGATGCTGCTGTCTAGATTGCATGGATGGCAGCGAACTGGACGCTGGCGGAGGATGAGCTCGGCGGCGGCGAACGCGATTTTAGTCAAAGCCTCTACGTGGTCTTTCCCTCATATCATCGACGCCCACTGTCATCTCCAAGATATCCGTTTGCGTAGCCATCTTGGTCACGTGCTACGTCGCGCAGAGGCATTCAACGTGACCCACGTGGCAACCTGCGCCTGCTTCGAGGACGACTGGTGCGCACTTGACGAGCTTCTCGCAGCTGGACGCTCGCGTGAAGAGGAGCACAGTAGCGTGGGGGACGATGAAAGCACCTCGCACGCATCAAACCATGTGCAGATTCTTCCTTCCTTCGGCATTCATCCTTGGTGGGCCGATGGAACGTCCACAGAATACCTCGTGCTTCTACGATCCAGATTGTCCACGTATCCGAACGCATTGGTGAGTCCACATGGTTTCGCTTTTGACTCCTTGGCCTCAACTGGTTGCTGATGCGTAAAGATCTCAGGTTGGTGAGATCGGCCTGTGCAAAAGCGCCCGCGGGAAGCAGGTGGACATGGCCGTCCAGGAGCAAGTGTTCCGTGACCAGCTCTTACTCGCGGTGGAGCTGAACCGCGGCTGCGTGATCCACTGCGTCGGCGCGCATGGCAAGCTGCTCGACATACTCGGGCAACAGCTACGCGCAAATGCGCTTCCGCCCATCGTGATCCTGCATTCGTACTCGGGGCCAGCGAAACTGGTCGACGCGTTTCTAGCGTTAGAGCGCAAGGCGCACGACTCCAAGTTCAAGATCTTTTTTTCGTTGAATGCGAAGCAGCTGGCGAATGCTTCCGGATCGAAGCAGCTCTCCATTAATCATAGTAGTGGGAAGCATTCAAAGAGTGAGGCCGCCTGCGCAAAGATCCCGTTGGATGCACTTCTGCTGGAGACGGATGCGCCCGACCAAGCGCCTTCGCGAGAGGCGAGTAGCGCATTCCAGTCGGAACTACTCGACAAGCACGGACTGAATGAACCAGCGCTTGTGCAGCTTGCGCTCCAAGGTGCCGCCGCGATCCGCAACATGCCTGTCGATACGCTTGCGGCGGCTTTGTACGAGAATGCATGTCAAGCGTTTGGGTTGAAGGAAGAGGAAGAAGAACAGGCGTGAATGAAAAGATGTGGGAACATAATCCTGGTGTTTTTTTGTGGCCGGCGGACTCACATGGCTGCATAGTCCATATCGTGGTAGAGAAGCGACTGGTGCATAGGATCGTTATCGTCTGGAGTACCTCCCGCGGGAAAGAGTTTTCCAATCGTTAAATGAGAACCGACAGTATCATGGGTCAAACGTAACACACCTTTCTCATTCTTGCGCGCCGCTTGTCGCCTTTGGAAGGCAAGCGCAACGACTGCAATCACAACGCTCCCGGTAATGAGCAGAACCACTGGCTCTGGTCCGACCGCTTGGTAGTCGCCGGTCGACGCCGATACTGCTCCTGCTCCTGCCGAAGACGTGGCCTTCAGTGCAGATGTGGCACTTGTATCATCCGCCACAGCGAGCGCCTGGACATCGTCTTCTTCAGCAGAGAATTTCACCACACGGTCTTCTCCATCGGGGGCTTTGAGCCGAGACTTTCCTTCTCCCGCAGGATGCAGTGCTTCTGCATCGGATGCTGGCTTCGTCACAGGTGTGTCATCCGACACAGTCGCCCACGTCGCTGTGGCCACATCGGTGGCGGTCGCAATTGCCGTGAGCCAGCAGGTAGCCACCGTCAGCACCACAAGCACGCGCATGCCAACGGGTGCCATGGACGCTCAAACTCTCTGAGCACGACTCGCCATTCACGACCCGCCACTCGCCTCTCCATAGCAAGCGACGCTTTGGGATCCATTTTTTTGTGAACAGTCGCGAATCTCAGGTGCGTACCCTACTGAACCGCAATAGAAGCCCTTACGAGCTGACAAGCGTGGGCTCGAATTGGGTGGCAAAGTGAAGTGAAGATTTCAGCTCAAGTTCTGTGTTCTTCCCATAGACACGGCGGCACGGAGCAATAACTTTCCTTGGTTGGTCAGGAGAGAGAGTTGCCGCTTCATTTGGAGAGGTGCGGCGCAAGGCACCTTCGAGAAGGTTTTGAACCGACGCCTTATTGCTTGTCAGTCAGATTGCAAGTTGCAACCCACCAGCCCCTTCAGCCTTTATTGGTGTAACGTGGCGAAGCGACGTTCAGCTCGGCAAATCGCGTCAGATGATTGGCTGAAACAGAAGTGGCTACCTTTTTTTAATCCAATCAGCGTGCAGACTGGTTAATCCTCGTTTGAAACTTCCGACCACTTGGGATATTCTCCGATCACATTCGCATCGTCGCACGTCAGCTGGTTCAGCCACCATCCATGGACATTTCTCCATTTGCTCCGATCGTCACTAGCAGCGTGGCCGTCGCCCCGCGACACTCGCCGCCCGCTCCACGTCATGCGCCGGCCCAGCACCACGTGTCGAACGGCATCATGTGCCTCAGCGCTGCTGCTTCTACATGCCACCGCCGCCCACGCTTTCCTTCCGCCGGCCCACAACCGATTGCTGCGCGAAGCACCTATGTTTCCAATCCATGAAGACCCAGGAGGAGCTCTTGTCGCCCACCGCCTTCTTGCTGGTGGCGAAGAAGGAGGCAGCGGCACGTGCAGCCAGCCGGGCTCGTTCCTCGGCGTCGGCAACGTCGAGTGTCTCCACAGCAATCTCGGCACGGTCATCTTCCTCTTGGCGGTCATCATCATTGTGTCGCTACTTTTTGAGCGCGGCATCCACGCCGTGCGGCGCGCCATCGAGTGTCCGCAACTCAAGAAGATTGTGAACCGCGTGTTTGAAGAAGTCATGATTATGGGGTTTATCTCCATGGTCATCTTCACGCTCAACACGAGCGGGCTCATGGAGAAGATCCATTCCAAGATTGGCGGCCATCTCACCAACTCCCAGCGGCTCCACTTTTACGAGTTTTTCCACTACATCGTGTTTCTGACCATGATCTACTTTATTGTGATCGTGCTCTTCCTCCTCTTCGTCGGCACGGTCGTGCCAAAGCTGATTTGGGAACGCCAGTCGACGGAGAACGACGACTCGGAATGCGACGAAGCGAACGACGTCAATGAGGCGTTTCCATTTGGTGGCCCGCGATCTTTTACGCGATCTAATCGAGGCCGCGACGACACGGTCTTGTCGTCGACGTCGGAAAACCGCCACGAGTATGCGTCGCTTCCGTCGGGCAGCCGGCAGCTCTATCGACCGTCCGCACTGCGTGGCCGCGCCGACTCGGGCATGGATCTTGTGCAAGGCTCGCGCGCGTACGCGCTACTTCTCCAGCGGTACCAACGCGAAGGCTGGAGCTTCATGTTCAACATCAAGAAGCAGTGGCAACTCTGGAAAAGCTTTGAGATCCTCGCATACAACATTTGCCAGAACCGGTCCGGGTACATCTACAAGAACCCAAACGAGATGAATCGGCTCTTTGGTGTTTCGCCCACCTTAGACAGCGACGGTACCCCCAAGCCCATGAGCTACGACCAGTACCACGTGCTGTGCATGCGCAACTTGCTGTTCAACATCTCGCATCTCCACTTTAGCGCCTTCTTTGTGCTTCTGCTCATCGCCGTCGTGCCCGTCCTGTTCCCTCACTACGATCATTGGATCTTCCTGGGCGTCGGCGCGATGCTACTGTTCGTGAACGTCGTGATCTTCTTGAAAGTGCTCAAGATCCTGCGCGGTATTGTGGACGACCGGCTTCGAGTAATTTCAAGCAGTGACATTCGCCGCCGCATGCCTCGCCCAAGCCTCAATCCCAATAGGGTAGACGACGGAAAGAAAAAGCCTCCGAGTCTTCGCGTCGTCGCGCTCGGTGTGCGCGCCGTGATCCGCATGCAAATGTCGTCGCTGTGCCACCACCAGCTCCACTTCCACAACGACCGCTTCTGGTTCAACAGCCCGCGGTTCCTGCTTCGCATGTTCCACTTCGCCACGATCGGCCAGGCGTTCTACCTTGTGTGGTTCACGCTTGTGGAATGGCAGACCGTCGCCAGCACTTCCTCAGCGTACTACTTGATCCCGATCATGGTACTCCTGCCCTTCGTGGCCATGTGTGTGATCACGCCCATGACGATCCCAAGCCTCGTGCTTGTGATGAGTCTGACCGGCATCTTTGTCGAGCTCAATGGAGGCGATCCTACCTCGGGCCAGCGCCCTACGCAGCGAGAAACCAAGACCCACATTCGGCTCTTGCGACGCTCGTACCTAAAAAGCCATTACACGGACACCGACGAGCCGGCGTCGCCGATGTTGCCCTCCGAGTTTGACCAGCCCATGGCGGAAGGTGCGAAGTCACCCGCGTCAGTATTCCTTCGCATTTACGACTCTCCAAAGGCAGCCGCGCAGCACGCCAAGTCGGTGGCGAGTTCCAGCCCACGGCGCTCGAACGCGCTTCGTCACACCGATGGTCCACTTATCATGAGGAAGAGCGCGAGCAGCACTGCGCTGGACCAAAGCGCGGGAGTGAGCGATGATCTACGGGAGCAGGGTCGAACGAGATGGTCGTTCGATTTGGGGAGCGTCAATCACGATGCCCACCGTGACCCCAGTGTCGACTTGGATCACCAAGCACATACCGAGCCTGCGTGGACTTCAACGCCGCCGATCTCGCCTGCCTTCAAGAACTACTGCTCGAAATACGGCGGATACCCGGATGCGTGAGCGAAGTGACGACGACAACAACAACCATACATAGAATACATAGAGTAGATCACCGACTTGAAATTAGTGCATAAGTCGAGACACGTAAGAGAGCGTATTGATGTGTTTTAGCACCCACTAGTTCGATGCGCGCACAGCCGACTCCAAGGGCTTGTAGCCATATTTGGGTCGAAGCGCTCGCTTCTCCTCCTACCAGAGAGATCATGGCCATGGTCAGACACGAGTGGAGGAACAAATCGGTGGACTACACAACTACTCACCATTGAGACGTCCTCGTCGTAATACACCATGCCGTCTGGCTTCGGTGGTCCCGTTGGCTCATCAACTGGAGTCGATGATTCATGAGCACTTGGGATTCCAGCAGCAGGAGCTGCCGGTGCATGCATCGGGGGAGGAAATCCTGGGCGTGGGAACCCTGGAAACCCAACAGGGGGTGCAACCGGTGGGAACCCTGGAGCTCCTGGAACTGGCATTCCACCAGCGGCCCACGGAGGCGGCACTCCAAACCTATGAAAAGGAATTAGCGAAATGCTTCTCAGTCGAATATCCACCACACACGAGACGTAGGCGGGGATCAAACGTACGGTGGTTGACCTGGCACCGCAGGGATCTGCGGTGGGTACCCCGGTACGGGGACACCTGGTGGGGCAAACGCGGGGCGGGGCGGAGGGCCTGGGGGCGGCGGCCGCATTCCCATCATACCTGGCACTTGAAGATGTGGTGGCGGAGGCGGGCGCAGAGGGAAAACACCGGGTGGCGGCATCATCCCCGGCGGGAATCCCATCGGAGGGGGCGGCACTCCATCCATCCGAGGTCGCTTGTTTGGGTCTGCAGGCATACAGATAGGTAATGAGAAATCGTCATCATTAAGGATGTGGTTCCTCTGAAGGCGACGCGCGGACGAGGACGGGCGATCATCAGAGACAAGCCAGCACGCGCTCGCATGCATTTGCGACGCACCTAGGCATTCGCGTCTAGTAAGCGAACAAGCGTCCCACGCGATCGCTCACTCGAGTGGTCCGCACAATCGCCTCCAGAACACCACCCATCCAAACACGCCACTCTACAGTACTCTCCGAGCACGAGAACGCACCTGCATACGCACTGGGTTCGCCAGGCACACCTTCCATGCCGTAGATCTCGAGGTCGACGCTGTCTCGGCCTTCCTTGGCGTTGGGTACGGTTTTGATGGCCTCTTTGTGCACTTGCAGCATGTGAATAACCATGCCGCTCGACGTGCTGAGCTTCTTGTGGCAGATGTGGCACTTGAAGTGGCGCGCTTTCTGGTGCTGGATCAGAATCTTCTCATCTTCAAACACGCGGTCGCAGTAGTAGCAGTAGATGCGCCGCGGCGCCGCCTCGGGCGCGTCCTCTCGGCGCTTCTTCTTGCCCATGGTGGAAATATCGATTCGTCGGAGGTTAATCCTCCTCGGTAGATTTTAGAAACGCGATTTCTACCATCTCTATATTTACTCTCCCCTAAAACCGGCTAGTTTGTAACCTTGCTCATGTAAATGATATTCCTTGATGGCAGTTTTTCGGCGGTTCTGCTTGATGGCATTGCCCGAGTGATGCCATCACGCGGATAGATGTTCGAGCGTCTCTTTGCCATAGACTCTTTGGCCTGGCAACAGAGACCAGTCTGAAGATGGATGATCGAGCATGCGTTGTGGTCTCTAGACACCAGCGTAACCTCCCGAAGTGTCTGTAACCGCCGTAGTTAGGAACCCACTTACAGATGGGTTCGTAACTGTTTCGGCATTCTTCCACGTGT
Source organism: Pythium aristosporum (assembly GCA_023337755.1). Lineage (NCBI taxonomy): Eukaryota > Oomycota > Peronosporomycetes > Pythiales > Pythiaceae > Pythium > Pythium aristosporum. The sequence continues at coordinate 13,702 of JAADXL010000542.1, read as the reverse complement.
CCTGTTGCCGTGAGTGCCGCCGCCTCCCTCACCAAACAGCCGAGTCAGTCGGCCAGTTTCGCCCCGTTGCCCCCGAAGGAGAAGAAGGCGAAAGCGGAGGCCAGCGCCACACACCCCACGACCACATCCAGACCCACCGGCGGCCACCATGTTGGAGTACGACAACTCGGCGTTCTACTACTTTTGCATCTCGCTCGGCGCGCTCTATGCCGTGCCCGTGACGTACCTCTCGCTGCGCCGCATTCTCTATGGGCTCTTCCTCAAGGAAAAGCTCATTGACATGACGAATGTGCGGTGCGAGAAGGAGAAGCGCAAGATGAAGCAGATGCTCGAAGAGAAGACCAAGCTCTCGAACGTCTTTTCGCCGTTTTTCCTGCTCAACCTGCTCGTGCTCGCTGGCATTTGGTACGGACTGTTCCGCGCCGCGCTGCTGCTCCAGGACGACTCGGAGATCAAGTCGTTCGATCCGTTTATGATTTTGGGCATTGCCTCGGGTGCCAGCGAACGTGAAATCAAGCGCGCGTACCGCAAGATGTCGCTGCTGTACCACCCGGACAAGAACATTGGTGACGCGGTGGCCGACCAAAAGTTTATGCTCGTTGCCAAGGCCTACGAGGCACTGACCGACGAAGTCGCCAAGGCCAACTACGAAAAGTACGGCAACCCTGACGGCCGCCAGGCGTTGCAGCTCTCGATTGGTCTGCCGACTTTCCTGCTCGACCCGGCCAACCACAACATTGTGCTGTTCCTGTACCTTATCATTTTGGTCGTGGCGATCCCGTCGTGCGTTGCGCTCTGGTACTCGCACTCGAAGAAGTACGGTGACAGCATGATCATGTACGACACGTACGGCTTTTTCAACTTTGCGATGTCGGAGAACGCCCACCCGCGCTTGCTGCCCGAGATTCTCGCTGGCTCGGCCGAGTTCCGTGAAGTGCCCAAGCGTGCGACCGACCCCGACGAGCTCAACTCGCTCCAGAAGAAGTTCAAGGCCAGTGACATGATGATGAAGCCCAAGTACAACCATCCGTCGATTGTCAAGGCCAACACGCTGCTTCACGCGCACTTTTTGCGGGAGAAGCTCAGCCCCGCGCTCAAGAGCGACCTCGACTTGATGCTCAAGAAGGTCATCCCGCTTGTGGACGGCATGATGGAGATCTCGGTGGGCAAGGCCTGGCTGCAGACGACGCTGAACCTGATTGAGATGGAGCAGTTTTTGACGCAGGCGTTGTGGTTCAAGGACCCGCCGTTCTTGCAGCTGCCGCACTTGACCGAGAACGAAGTGCGCCACATTATCAGTGGCAAGAACGCCGTGCGCAGCATGCACCAGTACGTCGACCAAGAAGTAGATGCGCGCAAGGGGCTCTCGGGTTTGACCGACGAGCAGCGCGCCGAGGTCAACAGCGTGTGCAGCATGATGCCGAACATGGACCTGCAGATCACGATTGGTGTCGAAGACGAAGAAGAGATTGCCGAGGGTGACATCATGACGGTGACCATCAAGCTGACCCGCAAGAACGTCAAGGAAGGTGACACGTGCGACTTGGTCTACGCGCCGCATTTCCCGTACCCGAAACTCGAGCGCTGGTTTTGCATTGTCGGTGACGTCAAGGCCAACCACTTGCACGCGTTCAACAAGATTACGACTCAGGAACGCGAGGGCGAAGTCAAGCTCCAGCTGCAGGCGCCGCCCAAGGCCGGCACGTACCAGCTCGACATTTTCGTCAAGTGTGACTCGTATGTCGGGCTCGATCTGCGCGCTCTTGCTAAGGTATGTTCGCCACCCTTCGCTTCCGGCTGCTTTATCCCTTTCCGTGGTATTAACTAGAGACGCTCTGTTTTTGTGATGTAGTTTAATGTGGTGCCCCAGTCCGCGCTGCCCGTGTACCAGCCGCACCCGGAGGATTTGGAGCTGGACAACGAGCCGACGCTCTTTGAGCAGGTCATGAACGCGGCGGACTCGAGTGATAGTGAAGAAGAACAGGACGACTCGGAGAGCAAGAAGGACCAGTAAACCGACGAGCCAGACAGACAGAACATGCGTTGAGGAGGCGGCTGCAGAACTCGTGAAGTGGTCTGGCCAGTGACGTCGTACGAATGGAAGTACTGGTTGTTGTCACGTGCCGACTGTAGGTAGGTCATCGCGCTAGTGCAGCTTGCCCACTCCACATAGATACCCATTTTTCCCATTTTTCTCCTTCCCCATCTCTCCACCTGAGCTTTTCATCATCTGGACTGAAACATTCGTGTCACATTGCACTGAGCAAGCAACATTCAAGCAACATCACTACTCTTTCAAGCAACATGAAAGCAACTTAACGCTTGATTTCACTATAGTGACATATGCAATTAGTGCCGTACCTCTAAAACTGAATAAGATAGCTTGCGTCCAGCAGCTCGAGCATCCATCATTCCGGTTGGGTACTTCCTTTGGAGCATAATCTTCCGTCCCCACACAAAGAAAAAAAGACTCCTGGCTCAATCATGAAGAGCTACGGCAGCGTGCTGCCCACGCCGCTGCAGCGCAAGCCCTCGGCGATCGACGTGCTCGCGGATGACGACGCGTCGCCGCTTCTGTCGCCCGTGAACGTTGTGGAAGAGGAGGACGAAGAGACGCTGCTCGTGGGCGCCGCCGGCGGCGGTGCCCAGCGCGAGCCGGCCGCGACGCCCCTGGCCGCGGGACTCGGCGCGTGGTCGTCCTTTTGGTCCGTCCTGTTTTTCTCGTGGTGCAAGTACCTCTCGACCGTGTGCGTCAAGCGTCCGTTGAAGATGGACGACATTTGGGCGCTGGATAAGAGCTCCATGAGCCTCGTGTGTGCACAGTATTTCCAGGGCCAAGTCGACCGGCTCCACTGCGTCGTGCGCGCGTTCCACGTCGCACAGGCAGGAATCCTGTTTTCCAGCGGGCTGCTCACGCTCGCGTCAGTCGCGTGTGAGCTCGTGACGCCCGTCGCGGTCTTTGAAGTCATCCAGTCGGCCGGCAATGGTGAGTTCGAGTCGGTCTGGTCGCGCGGGGCCTTGTGGACGAGCGTGCTGCTGCTGGCGCGGTATCTGCGGTCTTTTCTGCTGGGCTGGGCCGACTTTTTGCTCAACTATGCGCAGGTGCGGACCACGGGACCGCTCAATCTCTTGCTGCTCGAGAGCGTGCTCAGCGGCAAAGGGCATCGTCACGTCTCGAACGGCGACGACGCGACCAATCTGTTTGCGACCGACACCAAGACGGTCGCGGGCATCATCAAGGTCTTCCACCGCACGTGGTCGACGCCGCTCACACTGGTCGGGCTCTGCCTCACCTTTAACAGGCTCGTGGGCACGGCCGCGAGCGGTGTGTTTCTCGTGTGTCCCATTATCTACCTCGTGATTCAGCTGCTCAACATTCGCGAGACGTGGCTGCTGCACGAGTGGATCCGCCTCTCAGACCGGCGGTTTGCTGCGCTCTTCAGCATGTTTGACCAGATACTCGGCGTCAAGCTCAACGCGTGGCAGGACCGCGTGCTCGCGGGCGTCGAGGCCGTGCGGCGCGACGAAAAGCGCATCCTCCGCCGCCACACGGCCGTGCGCACGCTGCGCATGTCACTCACGTGGGCGGCGCCGTCGCTCAACCTGATTGCGACCGGCGTGATCCTCACGTACGCGAGCGATAACATGTTCACGACGCCGGCGCAGACATTCGCGGCCGTCACCATCTTCCACGCCATTAACGACGCCTTCATTGAGCTCATCACGGTGCTCCGCAAGCTGCTCGAGTTCCGCGTCGCCATGGCCCGCCTACGCTCGGTCGTACCCGTGGCGCGTCGCGTGCCGTCGAGTCTTCCCTTTGACTTTATCTCTCGCCCCTATTGCCAGGCGCCGTCGTGTCTCGAACTCAATTTGCGCGGGGACGGAGACGGGGAGACGGCGGTCCGTCTACACAGCGACTCGCAGAACGCCATCACGATCACGAACGCGAGCTTTTCGCATCCGACGCGAGTCGACGGCGAGCCGCTACTGGACTACGTGAGCCTGCACGTGAAGCGCGGCGAAATGATCGTGGTCCACGGTCGCGTCGGCAGTGGCAAGTCGGTCTTGCTCTCGGCGATCGCCGGGCTACTCCACAAGAAGCGCGGACAGTCCTCGATTGTTGGCTCGATCGCGTACTGCTCGCAGTCGCCGTGGATCCAGTCGACAAGCGTGCGCGACAATATTCTCTTCGGTCGCACGTTCGACTCGGAACGATACTGGAATGTACTGAAGGCCTGCGAGCTGCTGCCGGATATCCAGGCGCTGCCCCAGGGCGACCAGACGCGGGTCGGCTCGAGAAGCTACGTGAATCTGTCGAGCGGCCAGCAGTCGCGGATCGCACTGGCGCGTGCATGCTACGCTGACGCCGACTTGTACGTGCTCGACAGTCCGCTCGATAGCGTCGATAGTATCGTGCAGTGCGAGATCTTGCTTCAGTGCATGGGGCGCCTCTTGCAGCACAAGACGATCGTGCTCGCGAGCCACAACCCCGAAGTCATTATGAGCGAGTACGTCGACCGCACCGTCCTTATGGACGCCATGGAGATTGTCCAGCACGACAAGGAGATACCGCCGTCGCAACGGCGACGATCCGCGTCCAGTCATTCCGTCTTCTCGTCCAAGCCCGTCAAGCCGTTCGAGTCGCGTCGGAGTCGACTACTGGCCGACTGCGATAGCCTGGGCCGCCAGCGGCGGTCCAGCAGCTCCACCACCGCCAACTCGTTGTCGTCGACACGCCCCTCGGGGTTGGTGCTGGATCCCAGCGTGTGCTTGAACCCACAGGTGCTCGCGATCCAGGCCACGAAGCCTTCTCCGTCCCCGCCTTCTGCGTCCACCTTCAAGATAGCCTCCTCCTCATCAACATCGCCGTCGTCTCGCTCGTTCAGGACCCACAGTGGCTCGACAGCCTCGTCCAGTACCACACGCCGTGCGTCAGCGTCGGCGGCCTCTTCTTTTTACTGGGCCTTGCCACCCCATCGCCAAGACTACAGGTCGATCATTCAAGAGTCCCTCTCCCACAGCCACTCACCATACTCTCTCGGCCTCGTCGTCGTGCTCCACTTCCTCACGCAGGTGCTCGCGACTGCGAGCATTTACTCGTTTAGCCGCTGGATGAGCCAGTTTATCAGATACCGCGACGCCCAGCACCTCGCAAACGACGACGCGTTTGCCGCGTCCATGGGCGCGTTCCACGTCTACGTCGCGCTCGTCATCGCGAGCACCGTGGCGTTTCTCATCGCGGCCTATGCGACCTTTGCGTTCGCGCGCGGCGTCTCGGACCGGCTCTTTCACGCCATGACTTTCTCGCTGCTGCAAGCGCGCATGAGCTTTTTCGCCGAGACGACCGTGGGCAAGCTACTGAACCGGTACTGCCGCGACCTCCAGGCCGTCGACTCGTCGCTCCACGACTGCGTGTTTGCGCTGCTCAAGACGTTTACCGGCGCCTACTGCGCGCTGTTTGCGTCGCTCGCGTGGATGAGCGGCCATGTGATCAAGAGCTCGCAGGACCGCCACCAAGAGCTCACCGACTTGGAGACGGTCGGGCTCGAGCCTGTCTCGTCGTTTGGCCTCTGGCTCGCCGTCATGGGCGTCAACGTGGTGCTCACGTCGCTTGTCATGAGCTTTATCGTGATCGTCGCCATGCGCTCGACCCGGCCCAGCAGCGAGCTCTTTCTCTTGCACCGCGAGGCACTCTCGCCCATCTTTACGTTTGTGGCCGAGGCCATTGCCGGCAAGTCGGTCATTCGCGCCTTTGGTGCCGACCAGCGCGCGCGCGTGGCAGCGCGATTCGCCGAGTTACTCGACCGCGTCACGCGCATCTCGTGGGCCATTTGGTGCTTTGAGGCCTGGCTCGCCATGCGGTCGCTCTTGATTGAAAACGTCATTACGGGCGCGCTGCTCGTGGGGCTCATTTGCTTTGGCCACGACGCCGACGCCGACGCCGCGCGACCTGCGACTATTGGCCTGCTCTTGCTGCTGCTACTCAACCTCCGTGATGATCTCCGCAGCTTCTTTGCCCACTGGAATGCCCTCGAAAAGGACATGGTCTGTCTCCAGCGCGTCTTTGAGTACATCCACTTGGAGCCCGAGGTCGCGGCCAACCCGGAGCTGCCGCGCGCGCTCGTGGACCCGACCGTGTGGCCGCGCAGCGGCGCACTGTCGTTCGCTCACGTCGATTTCCAGTACACGCCGTACGTCGTGCCGGGCCAGACGCAGTTCCAGGACCGCGTGGATCATCCGCAGCAGTGGACCACACTACACGACGTGACGTTCCACGTCGAGCGCGGCGAGCGCGTGGGCATCATAGGCCGCAGCGGCGCCGGCAAGTCGTCGCTCGCGATGGCGCTGCTGCGAGTCAACAATCCGCTGCGCGGCGTGATTACACTCGACGGCGTCGACATCACGCGGGTCGACCTCAGCGTGCTACGGGCCAAGATTGAGTACCTGCCACCGAACCCTGTCTTCTTTTCTGGCACCGTGCGCGAGTACCTCGACCCGTTTTCGTGTGCGCTGCCCGAGGCCGACGAGTTCACGTTCGTCTCGTCGTTGTCGCCGTCATCGTCTTCGCCGATGGATGATTTCGAGCTCTGGTCCGTGCTCGACAAGACGGGTCTCAAGCCGTCCATCCGGCGCGTGCCCCGCCAGCTCGACGCGTCGCTGGAAGACGTGGTGGACGCCTGGAGCAACGGCGAGCGGCAGCTGCTCTGTCTTGCGCGCGCGCTGCTGCTGCGCGCACGTGTCATTTTCCTGGACGAGGCCACGACGGCGACCGACCAGCAGACCGACCTCAGCGTCCAGCGCGTCGTGTGCCAAAGCCTCGACCCCGACATGACGCTGCTCTGCATCTCCCATCGCATTGACGCCGTGCTCAAGTTCGATAAACTCCTGGTCATGGCGCACGGCCAAGTTGAAGGCTTCGGCACGGCCGACGAGCTCATCGCGTCGGGCGACGGCGAGTTCTTCGAGCTGCTCGAGAACGCGCAGCTCGTGTATTGAAACAAGACGCAAGAAGGTATAGTGATGGTGATATATTTTAGCTGTTCCATCGCCCGCCCACATTATCATCTCGCGAGTATAGCGCATACCCGCCTGTTTAGCTTGCTCCACCAGTTCTGGTCCACGTGCCGACGAGGCCTAGTCGGTCTTCGAGCAGTGTGAGTGCGTACTCGGAATCCACGACGTGATTCCAGCACGAGCAGCGGCGGTAGGCTCGCGGATCCTCCACTTGGTCGCGCTTCACGAACGCGCGACGCAGACACACACACGCACTCTTCTCCACACTCTCGGGCATCCAACTGGAAACGAAATGGCGTGGATCCCTGACCGAGTGCACGGCCATTTCAATCACGTTGGCAATCTCTTCGATTGACTCGAGACGCTCCCGCCCGAGTAGTAAAACCGCTGCGTCTTGCCACTGGAAGATGGATCTCCCAAGCTCGTACAGATTATTTGTGCGCCAGCTTGGAGAAGGCAGCAGTACGCTTGCATGAACGCACGGGGCTTGAAATCAACTTGCCGCGAGGTCGCGAGGAGCTTGAAGGTATCCAAGGCGTCGGGCAGGTCGTCATAGACAAGGCCGTCCGTGGGACTTGAACATGCAGCGGAGGGCAACGGCTTCTTCCAGTTCACAGTCCTGTTTCGAGAAGTAGACGACTTGGTCACCTCTGTGGCCCACGAAGAAGAGACAGGAGGTTTGATACCTCTCGTCCGCATGCCGCACGACCACACGTTCCTCTTCTGGACGAGAGCGACGTGTATGGCCATAACGCAGAAATTCGTCGACTTGCCTGTGTCTGGTGGGCTCTCCAGGAAACTCTTCTTGTTGGGGAGAGGATTGGGATTGTCGTTGGTGGGTGGTCGAACCATCCGTCCACAAGCATCGCTGCGACTTGTCTCTCTTCATGGTGCCAGAAGAGCTGGCCGGTTTGCGCGGACCCGCCAAGTAGCTTCATAAACCCGTGGAGATGCGAAGGGTGCCCGGCTGCCTCAGGTACGTCGGGTCGAAGTCGTACCGCTCTCTGTAAGGCTTCGTACCAAATATGGTCCGCTTCAATCTGTGCCGGTCTGCCTCGAGATGATGCTGAGTGGTGGCAACCGGGGTACGGGAGATTTCTGCGAAGTTATCTTCGATCCAGTTATGAAGTCGATGGCCCAAAAATCCATTTCTCTCACATTCCTGTTCTCTCGGAACTTGGAAGCATTCCGGTTCAGTCCGATTCTCCGACCATGGGGCTCAAGTGGTTCCAGTTGGTCGACGCGGCTGGTGTGGCCATCGTGGACGTCCATGTTGCCTCCATCGATGTCCCTTACGTGGCGGTGCTGCGAAAAGTGGTGAAGGCGGAGTACGCGAACACTCGTCTCCATAAAACAGCGCCTACAGACCTCGTCGTCTACGCCAACCGCGCGGTCTTTGACGCCAAGCGCGCACCGTTGGGATCCGCTGACTCGATTGCGTCTCTGGGTGAGTCCCCCACAGATCCGCTGATCGTTCAAACGCCGCCATTCGCTTGTACGAGAACTCAACGAAGGTGGTTCCAGTTGGTCGGCGCGGCCGGCGAGGCCGTGGCGGGCGTGGACTGTGTCTCCGTCGATACTGCCATAGTGGCGATACTGCGAAAAGCGGTGAAGGCAGACTACGCGGACAGCCTTCTCGTTGGCATTGCGTCTTCCCAACTCAAAGTCTATGCAAATCATGCTGACATGGACGCCAAGCGCGCGCCGTTGGGATTCGCTGACTCAATTGAGTCGCTGGGCGAGGCTCCCAGCGATCCGCTAATCGTCCGAACGCCTCCGGTTCGACTTCCACCTTTTCCACCGTTCGCTCTGTTGGCGAATGCACGCTTCAACGCGCGCGAATGTGTCCCGCTGGCGATGTCCTCACTGGAGAAAGCGAAGGAGCTGCGGAAAGAGTGCGAGGCGGTACCAACTTGGCAAGCAGACGCTGTCCATAGCATCCAGCATCTCCACGCGTTCATGAAGGCACTCGGTGGTTGCACGCAACACGGCAAGATCTACTGGCGCCAGGAGGAGAAACAAATCGCGGCGATGCTGCTCGACCGATGGTTCCCAGTGTCCGGCAGGGATACGTTCACAGACAAGCGCGTCGTCCTGAATGGCTCCTCAGGCGTGGGTAAGTCCACAATGTTTTGCCTCATCGCGATGCACGTTGCCATTGTCAAGAAGAAGAACGTGTTGGTCGTGCGGCAAGTAGCTCGAGCCTTCTACGCCTTTTTTGTGGGCCACGACGGCGATCAAGTCGTCTATTTTTCGAAGAGGGACTGTGCACTAGAAGACGCCGTCGCCATCCTCCGCACGGTGAAGGAGAACCACCGCGACTTCCCGTCTGTTTGCCTCATGCTGGATGGCTTTGTGCACAAGGACATTCCCGCCGGCTTGAAGGTCTACCATCTCCTCACGACCTCCCAGCAAGTCCATCTCAAGTCTGACGAGGCCGCGATAACGGGCACTTATCTGTTCCCGAGCTGGCGCCCAGACGATCTCTTTTCGCTCGGCGAATCCATCTATGAGTGGAGTGACGACGTATGCAAGCGGTTTTACTACTCGGGTGGGAGTGTTCGCGATTTCACACTTGAGAACGCCGACAAAATCGAAATTCTGATGCTCACGGTCGTGAATCGCGTCGAAGATCCACTCCCTCTCCTCTGCTGCTCGGGGGTCGTAAACTCGGGTACGGACCAGGTCGATTGTCTGCGCCGAACGTTCGTGCAGCGGAAACAAGTGGGCAATCCACAGGCCTATCTGAATCCGAAATACTGGGACCAAGCCGTGGATTCAGCGTTCGCGATCACCGAACTTCAAAAGAAGAAAAGAGTTGGAGACAATGACATCGCCTCGGTCTACCATTGGGCTAGAGCTAATGGGTCGAAGTCGCTGCGCTCGCGGGACTCTTGTTTGAGCTGGTCTTCCACCACCTGGCTGCTGGCAACGCACTGCGATTGAGCACGACCCCGTACCACAAGCTGGAGTTCAGACAACCGGATGTTCCCGAGACCCTCCAGTTTACACAACTGAATATGAAGGAAGGCGGCAGCATCGAAACAGATTCGACCGATCGCGTGTTGAAAAAAACGCTGGTGGATTGGAAGAACGACGACAAGTATTCGTATTGGTGTCCGATCAGTCAAAACCTCGAAACCGTCGACAGCATTGTCAAGCTCGAGGATGGTAGAGTTGCCTATTTGCAGATGACAGTCTCCGACAAGCGCACTGTCAATGTCGCATCCTTGAAGACTCTCAATGCGATCCTTGGGCAAGAGAAACCCATTTTCATCGTGGTTTGCCAGACGGTAGCTGCTGCCAAGGAGCTTGCCTTCACCACTCGAGCGGATGTGGAGGAGGCGTCAGACGTATGCGACGTCCACGTCGGGTACTATGGAGAAGCCGGGATCGACCCGAAAATGGATGGTGCTCGCAACAACGTCGAAGCAGACAGCCACCACTGCCGGCACGCCACACATCACGGAGCAGTGATGCCGAACCAGCAGTCGACGACACGCTCGCACCGGACCCGCTTGTCTCCAAAAACCGCAAAACGAAAGCGGAGCGAGGATGGCGACACCACTGGCGAGAGCGATGATTGATTCGACGGAGTGGCCTCGACAGGGTATGGAAGCGGCAGAGCAGGATTGTCAAGACTGGACATGGAGAGGCAGCAGGTGAATTGATTTTTTTTTCTTGTACGTTGCTCATCGTTGTACAAGTATGGTTTTGTCGTCCAGCACGCTGGCCTGACCCTGACGAGCATCGACACCAGTCGTGGAAAGTTTCAGGGCTGAGCCCCACACCAACACGATCATGGGCGCGCGTGCGTGGCGAGTCCAGTAGCGCACGTCAGGACAAGGAGAGGCTTGATGAATTGGACACCCGCGAACGTTTCGCAATGGTAGAGCGAAGACTGGAGCGACTGGCGACAGCTCACTTGTGAGTCTTTTGCGTTGTGCCGCCCATGACCACGAGGTCGCCGTCTCTCAGCAGAAACTCCATCTTCTTTGGATTCGGCGCCGCGGTCGCTTTACGTGGCGTGATAACAAACCGCCGTGACGCGCCGAGCGAGAGAGAGAACGCGGGTGGGTTGTAGTGCAGTTGGCTTTCGTCGTCCGAATGGGCGCCAATGCTGTGGTCGCCGTTCACGAACCAGTTGACGAAGATGCTCTTGAGGTTCGAGTCGTGTGGGATGGGCTTCGCCACGATCTCAGCCTGACATGCGGTAACTCACGCCAAAGGTCTGCATGCACTGAGGCGATCAAGATTTTTGGCAAAGACGTGCCAGCAAATCTACGGACAGAGCTACTGTTTCTCGAGTACGCAGCTGCGAGACGTGAACTCACGGACGGACCGAAATCTGCCTTGAAATGATGATGGCAAACGGAGATGCCTGAGATTCTTCCTTCGATCCAGTACAAAGTCAATGGCCAAATCCACTTCTCTCCCTTTCCTGTTCTCTCGGAGCTCGGAAACATTCCGGTACAATCCGATTCGCCGACCATGGGGCTCAAGTGGTTCCAGTTGGTCGACGCAGCTGGTGTGGCCATCGCAGATTTGCGTGGTGCCTCCATCGAAATCCCTTATGTGGCCGTGCTGCGAGACGCAGTTCACACGGCGTACGCGAGCGGTCGTCTAAAAGAAACCGCGCCTTCAGATCTCGTCGTCTACGCCAACCGCGCGGCCTATGGCGCCAACCGCGCGCCGTTGGGACCCGCTGACTCGATTGCGTCGCTGGGTGAGTCCCCCAAAGATCCGCTGATCGTGCAAGTGCCGCCGGTTCGACTTCCACCTTTTCCACCGTTCGCTCTGTTGGCGAATTCACGCTTCAACACGCGCGAATGTGTCCCGCTGACGATGTCCCCGCTGGAGAACGCGAAGGAGCTACGGGACGAGTGCGAGGCGGTACCAACTTGGCAAGCAGGCGCCGTCCACAGCATCCAGCATCTCCACGCGTTCATGAAGCCACTCGGGTGCACGCAGCACGGCAAGATCTACTGGCGCCAGGAGGAGAGGCAAGTCGTAGCGACGCTTCTCGACGGATGGTTTCGACCATCCACGAAGGACGGACCCAATCCTCTTGCCAACAAAGAGAGTATCCTGGAGGGACCAACTGGCACGGGAGAGTCAGTGATGTTCTGCGTCATGGCCATGTACGTCGCTCTCGTCCAGAAGAAGAACGTGCTGGTCGTCCGGCGCATGGCGACAGTGGGTCTCTGCTTTCTCTTTGTGGGCCACATAGGCGACCAGGTCGTCTATTCCTCGCCTCGGAACACTCAATTACAACATGTCACCACCATCTACCACCAGCTGATAGCCCACCGCGATTTCTCGTCGGTTTGGCTCATGTTGGACGGGTTATTCTACGAGCAGGTCCCCGATGGCTTGAGGACTTTTGATCTACTCGCAGTCTCTGGCGATATCGATCTCCCCTCCGCTGTACGCAAGCACGCGTACTGCTGCCTGTTCCCAAGCTGGCGCCGAGACGATCTCTTTGAGCTCGGTAAGTCCATCTTCCAGTGGGATGGCGCTGTGATGCAAGAGCGGTTCTACTACTCGGGTGGAAGCGTTCGTATGTTCACACTCACGGAATTAGAGCAGCTTCCCATTAAAATGCAGTCGATGGTGGCCTGTCAGCGGTCAGCCCGGCCAGGTGAGATCGTCGACGGTGGGATGCTGCGCAAATTCATCATGCGGGACCGAGTGGACCAGCCACGTGCCTATCGAAGCTGGTCATCGTGTGAGCAAGTCGTCGATTCGGAGTATGTGCTTCTCTGGCTTCAAGAACAGCTAGGATTTAAGGACGTTTGTCGGCAGCTGAACTGGGCCACCGCAAGTGGTGGGGTCTATGCGTCGCTTGCACGCACGCTGATGGAGATTCGTCTCCATCACTCGATGGCGGACAACGCATTGGTCTTGCACACGGTTTCCTACCAGAAACTACTGGCTGCAAACGCGAATGGTGGTGGCCAAGGTCAGGAGGTGGCATTTGAGCCTCTGGGTGTGACGAGAGGGCTCGTCCGCTGTATCGAAGAACGCCCTGGGGCAGGGCTGATCGCGTGGCGGGACAATATCCGTACCCATTATGAGTATCGTCTTGACCAAACCCCTATCGCCACCATCGTGGAGCTCACGGCACGAGAGCGTGCGTATCTGCAGATACTGGTCTCGAGCCAGCGCGTTCTCGACGTGGCCAGGGTGAAGAGAGTGAACGAGGTGATCGCGGTGGGCGACAAGAAGCCGAAGTACATTGTTGTCTGCCCGACACAGGCAGCCGTCTGGGCGTTGGTGCGTGGGCCAGAGGACACGATGGCGGAAGTCGCAAACGTGTGCGACCTCCGCCTTGCATACTACCAAGCAAACTAAAAGAACACAATAAAACCTAGACAGCCTTTGGTCTACCCATTGCCTCACTCACACACTTGGCATGTCGAACGTGAGGTCGCCCTTGTAGCAGCGCATGGTCACGCTCATGCGCTTGCCGGCCGAGGATTTCATCTTGGGCACGGCGTGCTTGTGGGTCTTTTGCGTCGTGCCGCCCATGACCACGAGGTCACCGTCACTCAGCAGAAACTCCATCTTCTTTGGATTCGGCGCCGCGGTCTCTTTACGTGGCGTCATAACAAACCGCCGGGACGCACCCAGCGAGAGCGAGAACACCGGTGAGTTGTAGTGCAGCTGACTCTCATCGTCCGAGTGC